>CADDIJ020001516.1:0-13245 GCA_902809745.2 Tetradesmus lagerheimii | reverse complement strand
GCATCTGTTGAAACGAACGCTTGAGGGATGTCTCCATCTCTTGCAAGCCCGCCTGTGGCGCCTCCTCACCTAAGCAGTTGCGCCACAACCTCGGGCGCATGCCTATTCCTGGTACCCACCCCTCCTTGCAGTGCAGACTACAATGGTGTTGCAGCAACCGTGGTGTTGCCCTTTTCGGCCTGAACTGCAACACCCCAACAGCAAACCCCAGCCCCCACACACTAGGAGCAACCTTGATCACAGACCAGGCGCCCACCAAGAATAATGCTGGCTCCTTTTGCTGCTCCTGCTCTTGCGGCCGCTGCTGCTGATGCTCCTGCTGTTGCCTCTGGTGGTGTCCCTGCTGCTGCTGTTGCTGTTGCTGTCGAAGCATGAAGGCGGGATGCTGCACTGCAGCCACATCTACAACACAACAAGGAACCCACTGCATGTCCCCTGTGTCCATTGGGGTTGCTGTGGTTGCCGCTAGGCTGCCATCCTGCTGGACCCTGTAGGTCTTCACATCGCCGGCCACAGCTTGTTGGACCCACTGCTGCTGTGTGTCAGTCTGCCATGTCGCTGCTGTGCCCTGCCGCAAAGTGTGCCACCATGCCTGTGGCAAGACAATGCCATCGCGTGCTGGTTGTCCTGTCAACTGCTGCTGCACCTGACCCAATGTGGTGCCTGTGCCTTGAGTTAGGTGCGCTGGCAAGCTGCCGACTGCTGACAACATTGCACCATCAGTGCTGCTGCCTACGCTGTGGTTTCCCACCAGCAATTCCAGCTGAATTTGCTGGCTACTCATGGCATCGTGTGCTGTATGTCTGTGGATGCCAACTCTCTGAAAGGCCTCCACATATGCTGCGTGCCGCTGCTGTATCCTGCCCTGCCTCACTGCTGTCTGCAGCGGCACCTTGGACTGCTGCACTAATACTGCCTCCCCCAAGCCAGGCAAGGCGCGCTGCAGGTTGGCCCTCATGAAGAACTTCCATGCAGCTCGCCTGGGATGCAGTAGCGCTGCTGCTGTGCGTGCCTGCATTGCCGCTGCATGCGCTCTGGCATCCACCTGTCCAGCACCCCCCATGCTAACAGACAAGCTGGCTACTACAGCAGGAGGGCTGTCATTCCACTGCCGAATATCAGCCTCCTGCACGCAGCCCTGCCCTGTCACAAATGCGGTGATGCGGCGGTGGATCCTGGCCATGAGCTCTGCTGGTATAGGCACAAACTGCGCATGGTATGTAAGACAGGAAGCCATCACCTGCCGTGCCACCGCGCAGCACCCTAAGTACGTTAGCTCCTGCCGTGCCCACTGCCGCACTCGCCACGTGATCGTCTGCAGCCGCTGCGTGAACAACGCTGCCGCATGTGGCTCAGCCCCTGCTGTTGACAGCAGAACGCCCAAGTGCCTGATTGGGTGTTGTGCTGTATCCAAAAAATGAATGCTGGTGGTTGGGTCCACACCTACAAACGGCTGCTGTGTGCCCACCTCCATGCCCTGACACTTACTGACGTTCACCTTCGCCCCACTTGCCGCACAAAACGGCTGCACTGCTCTGTGCAGCAGCGCGCTGGCGCCCTGCCGGCTTGCTGCATGCAGAGTAGTGTCATCTGCATGCTGCATGCAGCAGGGTGATGCTGCCCCATCTGGCCTCCTAATGCTGTCCACCTCGCCAGATGCCTGCAGCGCGCGGCATCTGGCTGCCAATGGCTGCGCTGCAATGACATACAACAACGGGCTGAGCGGGCTGCCCTGTGCACATCCAGAAGGTATGTCAAACACCCGGCTAAGATGGCCGCCGTTGAACACAATGCGGCCCTGTGTGCCTGCAAGCAGCAGCTGCACCCACCTAAGTAGGCTAGGTGGGAACTGCATGGCTGCCATGCACTGTTGTAACCAGCCCCTGTCAAGACGGTCATATGCCTTCTCAAAATCCAGGAACAGGATGCAGCCAGGCTGTTGTGCTGCTCTTAAGAAGTCAATCTCCTCCAAGTGCAGCAGCACATTGTCAGCAATGTCCCTGCCAGGCACAAATGCTGTCTGTGTGCTGTCCACTACGCTGCCCAAGACAGGCCCCACCCTCTGCACCACCACCTTTGCCAGGAGTTTCACATCACAGTTCAGTAGCGTGATGGGGCGGTAACTGGCAGCCTGCTCCCTTGGCTTGCCCCCACCCTTGAACAGCAGGGTGATGAGCCCCAGGCGCTGCTGCGGTGACAGCAGTGCCGCGTCCTGACTGAACAGAAAATTGCATGCTGCCACAAAAGCTGGCCCCAACTGCTCCCAGAATGTGCTGTAGAACTCGTATGTGAGCCCATCGCTGCCTGGCACCTTCCCTCTAGGCAAGCTGTCCAACGCTGCCTTGGCCTCATCCAGAGTGATGGTGCCGTCGCCGTTAGGGCCCAGGCACTGCTGCTGCTGCTCAGGTGTTAGCTGCTTATCCACCCCAGTAAGCAGCTCTTGCTGCTGCTGTGCATCTGTAGGGTGGCACGAGAAGAGGCCACCAGTTGCTGGGTCATAAAAGTCCGCCAGCAAGTCTCCTGCTGCTGTAACCCCCTCCCTGGTGCGTGTGGATACGGTAATGCCATCTGCAACTGCCACTTCGCTGATGTATTGTTGTTCCGGAATCTCTTTACCCAGCCTATAACCCCAGAAGCTTGGATTCCCATCCCCATATACCTCCCAGAGTGCATCAGATGCTGCCGCCTGCCGCTGGTGTTGCTGCACTTCATACTCCGTTAGCTTCTGCTCCGCAAGCAGGATGTTTGCTTGCGTCTGTGCTGTGCTGCATGTCCGATGCTGCCTGTAAGCAGTTGCCACCGCCATGCGCAACCGTCGCTGCTCTGCCTGGCGCAGCAACTGCTGCCTCTGCTGTATGACAGCAGCGGCAGCAACTGCATGCGTCTTCAGCTGTTCAAACTCTGCTGCTGGGCTTTGCCTTGGTAGCTGTTGCCCCTGCTGCTCTACAGCTGCTTTCAGGCTCTGTCTCAGCTCTGTGACAAAAGGCTCCTGCCCTAGAGCTGAGTTTGGGAAGCACCACCTGCGCTGCCCAAGGTGCGGCATGCCAGGCGGTTGCAGTTTCGCCACCACAGGACGATGATCTGCAGGGTACCGCCTATGCTGCATGGCTTTCTGCAACCATCCTGCCTCCACCAGGTCCTCTGACAAGAGCACATAGTCAATCCTGCCAGCAGATGTGGCCGCATGAGCCGCGGCATGCCCTCCACTTGTCTGCCTGCTGCCCTGGCTGCTGTTGTTGGCTGCACTGGGGTTGAAGCTGTAATGGGTGGGTTGCCTGGCATGAGGGTTGTGATGGCGCCAAGTGTCCACCAGGCAGGAGCGAGTGTTAACTCGCTGCAACTGCACAGCCCCAACCATGCGGCATGACTGCCTTGGCCGTGTTCCGGCAGCTGGCTGCACATCCGCTTCCTGCACGCAACAGTTGAAGTCCCCACCCACAATCAGGCTGGACCCCAGTGCACCTGCTTCCAAGGCCTCTTGGTAAGGCCCCTCAAACCAGGCTGGACGCGCTGTATGGTCATCCGGTGCGTACACAGCCACTGCTGCCAGCTGCTGGCCCCACGGTGTGGTCCAGGCCACTCTCAGCAACCTGCCTTCCCCATCTCTATACTCAACCACTGGCTCTGTGTCCTGCTTAACTATGTTTTGTGATAGCAGCACTGCAACTCCAGCCGTGACACGCCCGCCATCTGCGCGGGGCTTGCTGTGAGCATAGCAAAACCCCTGCCACGGCCTGCCTTGCCCTGCCCCTTGCTGCGCCCACTGCTGCATCTGCTGATCTGATGAGCTGTGAGTCTCAGCAAGCAGCACAACATCATATGCCTGCTGCTGCATCCAAGCAAAGAAAGGCCTTCGCTTTTCAGCAGCAGCTAGTCCATTGACATTGTCAGCTGCAACACTGAAGGGCCGTAGGCCATGAGCTCCATCTTGCGGCATTACGTTACATGCCCACCGCGTGGGCGAGGTCTTTGTGCCGGCGTGCTGGGCTGTGTTGCTGCTGGTGCTGCTCGTGCTGCTGGGATCTTGCTATGTTGTTGCTGTTTAATGGCTAGCGCTGCAAACCGGTTGACATCTGGACTGTAAATAGGATCTGGCTCCTTGCGCTGCCGACCAGAGCGGCGCAATGTTGGTGTCGCAGGTGCTGCTGCTGTTGTTGCTGCTGCTGTTACTTCTCCTGCTGCCATGCAAGCCATCCCCACTGTGCTGTTCTGCTGCACGCCCTGACCGTCAACAGCCCCTCCAGCACTGCAAGTGGCTGTTGCCTGCCCCTCGTCATCATCATCATCATCATAAGAGGCTGCGGCCGCATCAGGGAAATATTGTTGCAACCATCTCTCCTCCTCTGCCTCCGTCACTGCTGCTGCCCCCTGCTGCTGAAAGAATGCTCGCAGCATGGCTTCCCGTTGTCTATTATCAAAGCTTGAACCCACCAGGTCCTCTGCCCGCAAGCAAAGGTGTTCTGCCATCTCCCCGCCCCTCCAGTGCTCATAGGCAGCCATAGCTGCTGCTGTGCCAACCTGCCCTGGATGCTGCCTCTGAGCCCAAGGGTCGCGCGGCAGTGTTGCAGCTCTGCCAGCTTGCTGTGCTTCTCCTGGAAATGCCGCTGCAATGCTGGCAGCAACATCATTCAGCAGCCCATGCTGCTGCTGCCGCTGTTGCAGGTGTGGCAGCGGCTGTCGTAGCTGCTGTTGCTGCAGCTGCGGTGGCGCTGTTGTTGGAGAAGGCAGAGGTGCCTCCTCCATAACTGCATCATCCCTGTGCGGCGGTTGCTGCTGCTGCTGCTGCTGCTGCGTTTGCTGTTGCTGCTGTGGTTGCTGCTGCTGTGCCTGCAAGATGAGCTCTTGCTCTAGCTCACGGCCACGCCGCCTGCATTGCTGCTGCTCCAGCTGCTCTTGCTGCCATCTCTGAGGCTGCCATGCTGTGCGCCCATCCACAAAGATGGTGGCGGGCAGGCTTGGTCTGTCAGCAACCTCAAAGGAATCTGGCAGTCTGCATAGGATGAGGTCACTGTCTGGTGCTGCCACAAACGCCACAATGCTGTCAGCACACGGGATGCGCATGGCGGCATCTCCTGACAGCCTGCTATAGCCCAGCTGCTCATGGACAACAACAATGTTGTCATACCCAGCAGCTGCTAGCAGAACCCTTGTAAATCCGCACCGCGCATACTGCAGTGGCGGGTTCGCAATGACAATGCGAACTGTGTCATCAGGCTGTGCTGCTGTCACCCAACTGACAGGCACTCTGCTGGCCCCCACCCGCACTGCGTTGTTGTGCACACACTGCCGTGCCTCAACATCTGCAGCGTCTGTGCCATGCAGGAGCAGGTCCACGTACCCATTCCTGCTGCGCGCCTCTATCGCACTACAATTGCGGTGTGCTGAAACACACTGCATCAAGCGGCTGCAGTCAGGCCCATCCTGCTGCTGGCCTTGCTGGAATAAAGCTGTTGCAAGGTGCTGGTACTGCCGCCCGCAGTCCCTTTCCTTGCAAAGCGGATGCGCCTTGCCAAGGTGCAAGCGAATGCTGCCACGACAGCTGTTTACTGCGGGGGGGTCTGCTGTCAGCACATCAGATGCTTGCAACTTGGAAGCCATCATCAGGCGGAATGGTGGGTAGCGCCACCTGCCCCCAGGGGCAGGTGGTGGAGCATGGCATAGCCGCTGCTGCTGCAGGTGCTGCTGCAACATCATCTTCTGCTGTCCTAATTGCTGCACCAGCTCGCAATAATGCACCCTAAAACTTCTACCAGACCGGAAAGCAATACATAGTGCGCATGAGAGTTGTCTGTGCTGCTGCTATCACAGCTGTTACTGCTGTTGAAGCTAGTGTTGCTGCCGCTGCTGCTACTGTCACCAGTATGTACAGCTCAGCCGCATGCAAGCTCTCCGGCCCGGCTTACAAAGACCTTGTGCTCTACAGAATTGCTATAATTAGCTGCTATCGGCACGGAGCGTGAGTTGGGTTGCACCGAGACCCCCGAGTACTGCTTGGCTGTCGCGAGAACCGTGCGACGCCATGCTTGCCCCTAAGTACGCAAAATTGAACGCAGTAGACAAAGATAGTTTACGTGCGCTGGTGAGGGACCCTAACGGGGACCTGTCCGTGCGGAGAGTGCACCTACTGGAAGGTCGCTATGCGATACGCTGGGATAGATAGCATAGATTCGGTGTTTTTTTAGACCACCCCCGTGAACACCAAGAAAAAACAAGACACGCATGGCATGCGGCTCGTCTACAATCGCCGCCCATCCAGCCCATGTAACCAATTTACTTCAAAAAAAAAAATACAATCGCCGCGACAACCGGACCAAGTCCGATGCTTCGGTGTTCGTCTGGAGTATTTTATTTTTTTTTATTATTTTTTTTTGAAGCAAGAAAGTTACAAGGGCTGACCTACATAACTGTGCACTTGCTCCATAAAAAGATCCATTGAGAGTATTTTATAACCGTCGTTTATACTTGCTTGCATGCTCCTCGAATTTTTTCAGAGCACTCCCTTGAACACCAAGCAAAAACAAGACACGCATGGCATGCGGCTCGTCTACAATCGCCGCGACAACCGGACCAGGTCCGATGCTTCAGTGCTTGCCTTGAGAATTTTATATCCGTCGTTTATACTTGCTTGGGCACTCGGTCAGGTCCTGGATGCCTTTCAGGGCTGCCCCGCACGGGGCTGTCTGCATGATCGTGTGACAGTGTCTCTTGGTACAAGAGACCTGTGGGGTGAGTGCGGAACAGGTTGCCTCATTCTCTCAACGGATCTTTTTATGGAGCAAGTGCACAGTTATGTAGGTCAGCCCTTGTAACTTTCTTGCTTCAAAAAAAAAAATATATACTTGCTTGCATGCTTCTCGATTTTTTTTAGACCACCCCCGTGAACACCAAGCAAAAACAAGACATGCATGGCATGCGGCTTGTCTACAATCGCCGCGACCACCGGACAAGGGCCGATGCTTCAGTGCTTGTCTTAAGAATTTTATATCCGTCATTTATACTTGCTTGCATGCTCCTCGATTTTTTTCAGAGCACTCCCGTGAACACCAAGCAAAAACAAGACACGCATGGCATGCGGCTCGTCTACAATCGCCGCGACAACCGGACCAGGTCCTATGCTTCGGTGTTCGTCTGCAGTATTTTATATCCGTCGTTTATACTTTTTTTTGAAGAAAATTGTTTACATGGGCTGGAGCAAGCAACAACAAATTTACTTTTGAAAAATTTACTTGCTTGCATGCTCCTCGAATTATTTCAGACCAGACCCGTGAACACCAAGCAAAAACAAGACACGCATGGCATGCGGCCTCGTCGAAAATCGCAGCCACAATCGGACCAGGTCCGATGCTTCAGCGTTCGTCTGTAGTATTTTATATCCGTCGTTTATACTTGCTTGCATGCTCCTCGAATTATTTCAGACCACCCCCGTAAACACCAAGCAAAAACAAGACATGCATGGCATGCGGCTCGTCTACAATCGCCACCCATATGAGGATGTTCTGTGCATCTGATTTATGCTGGTACGAATTGTGTTGATGGAAAATATATGAGGCGTCGCTATTGCAGGATGCTCATATTATAAAGCTATGGACTACAACTCATCCAAGGACGGATGTGGTCGGGATATGCACATGTGCGTCTTAAACAATGTGCATGTGATGCTGTGATGTGTTTTGTGTTGTGTAGCACTAGAATGAGTGTGTTGTGTCATATGGAATGTTTGGTGATGACACACAACTGCACATTGCTTTGAATGTGCTTGTGTAATTTGAACTTGTGTGTTTATGTGCATGCTGCATGTTGCATGTCAATGTCTTCGGATTGATTACATGTACAACACGTGCTATACACATAATTCATAGCCAGGTTGTGAGCATCGCCTTTTGTGGCAAGTCATGACCTAATGACAGCCGCAGTTATTCCATGGATGGCTGTGGTATAGCGGATATTGGGCACTTGGTCGGGTCGGGTCCTGGAAGCCTAGTACGGCTGCTCTTCACGGAGCTATCTGCATGACCTTGTGACGGCGCCTGTTGCAAATAGAGAGCCGTGGAATGGGTGTGAGAACAGGTTACCCCATCCTCTCGTGGATTTTTTCACGGAGTAGGGTTTCGGTTTGCGTTGTCAAACAAATGTAACACTACTTTCAAAAAAAAAAAATCGCCGCGACAACCGGACCAGGTCCGATGCTTCGGTGTTCGTCTGAAGTATTTTTTATCCGTCGTTTATACTTGCTTGCATGCTCCTCGAATTATTTTAGACCACCCCCGTGAACACCAAGCAAAAACAAGACATGCATGGCATGCGGCTCGTCTACAATCGCCGCAACAACCGGACCAGGTCCTATGCTTCGGTGTTCGTCTGGAGTATTTTATATCCGTCGTTTATACCTGCTTGCATGCTCCTCGAATTATTTCGGACCACCCCCGTGAACACCAAGCAAAAACAAGACATGCATGGCATGCGGCTTGTCTACAATCGCTGCGACCACCGGACCAGGTTCGATGCTTCAGTGCTTGTCTTAAAAATTTTATATCCGTCGTTTATACTTGCTTGCATGCTCCTCGAATTATTTCAGACCACCCCCGTGAACACCAAGCAAAAACAAGACACGCATGGCATGCGGCTCGTCTACAACCGCCGCGACCACCGGACCAGGTCCGATGCTTCAGTGCTTGCCTTAAGAATTAAATATCCGTCGTTTATACTTGCTTGCATGCTACTCGAATTATTTCAGACCACCCCCGTGAACACCAAGCAAAAACAAGACACGCATGGCATGCGGCTCGTCTACAATCGCCGTGACAACCGGACCAGGTCCGATGCTTCGGTGTTCGTTTGCGGTATTTTATATCCGTCGTTTATACTTGCTTGCATGCTCCTCGAATTTTTTTAGACCACCCCCGTGAACACCAAGCAAAAACAAGACATGCATGGCATGCGGCTCGTCTACAATCGCCGCGACCTCCGGACCAGGTCCGATGCTTCAGTGCTTGCCTTATGAATTTTATATCCGTCGTTTATACTTGCTTGCATGCTCCTCGAATTTTGTCAGACCACTCTCGTGAAGACCAAGCAAAAACAAGACACGCATGGCATGCGGCTCGTCTACAATCGCCGCGACAACCGGACCAGGTCCTATGCTTCGGTGTTCGTCTGGAGTATTTTATATCCGTCGTTTATACTTTTTTTTGAAGTAAATTGGTTACATAAGCTGGAGCAAGCAACAACAAATTTACTTTTGAAAAATTTACTTGCTTGCATGCTCCTCGAATTATTTCAGACCAGACCCGTGAACACCAAGCAAAAACATGACACGCATGGCATGCGGCCTCGTCGACGATCGCAGCGACAATTGGACCAGGTCCGATGCTTCAGTGTTCGTCTGGAGTATTTTATTTCCGTCGTTTATACTTGCTTGCATGCTCCTCGATTTGTTTCGGACCACTTCCGTGAACACCAAGCAAAAACAAGACATGCATGGCATGCGGCTCGTCTACAATCGCCGCGACCACCGGACAAGGTCCGATGCTTCAGTGCTTGTCTTAAGAATTTTATATCCGTCATTTATACTTGCTTGCATGCTCCTCGATTTTTTTTAGACCACCCCCGTGAACACCAAGCAAAAACAAGACACGCATGGCATGCGGCTCCTCTACAATCGCCGCGACAACCGGACCAGGTCCGATGCTTCGGTGTTCGTCTGGAGTATTTTATTTCCGTCGTTTATACTTGCTTGCATGCTCCTCGAATTTTCTCAGAGCACTTCCGTGAACACCAAGCAAAAACAAGACATGCATGGCATGCGGCTCGTCAACAATCGCAGCGACCACTGGACAAGGTCCGATGCTTCAGTGCTTGTCTTAAGAATTTTATATCCGTCGTTTATACTTGCTTGCATGCTCCTCGAAATTTTTCGGACCACCTCCGTGAACACCAAGCAAAAGCAAGACACGCATGGCATGCGGCTCGTCGATTGCAGCGACATCCGGACCAGGTCTGATGCTTCTGTGTTCGTCTGAGGCGATTTCCGTCGTTTATACTTGCTTGCATGCTCCTCGAATTATTTCAGACCACCCCCTTGAACATCAAGCAAAAACAAGACATGCATGGCATGCGGCTCGTCAACAATCGCAGCGACCACCGGACAAGGTCCGATGCTTCAGTGCTTGTCTTAAGAATTTTATATCCGTCGTTTATACTTGCTTGCATGCTCCTCGAAATTTTTCGGACCACCCCCGTGAACACCAAGCAAAAACAAGACACGCATGGCATGCGGCTCGTCTACAATCACCGTGACAACCGGACCAGGTCCTATGCTTCGGTGTTCGTCTGGAGTATTTTATATCCGTCGTTTATACTTGCTTGCATGCTCCTCGAATTTTTTCAGATCACCCCCGTGAACACCAAGCAAAAACAAGACATGCATGGCATGCGGCTCGTCTACAATCGCCGCGACAACCGGACCAGGTCCTATGCTTCGGTGTTCGTCTGGAGTATTTTATATCCGTCGTTTATACTTGCTTGCATGCTCCTCGAATTATTTTAGACCACCCCCGTGAACACCAAGCAAAAACAAGACATGCATGGCATGCGGCTCGTCTACAATCGCCGCGACCACCGGACAAGGGCCGATGCTTCAGTGCTTGTCTTAAGAATTATATATCCGTCATTTATACTTGCTTGCATGCTCCTCGAATTTTTTCAGACCACTCCCGTGAACACCAAGCAAAACCAAGACATGCATGGCATGTGGCTCGTCTACAACCGCCGCGACCACCGGACCAGGTCCGATGCTTCAGTGCTTGCCTTAAGAATTAAATATCCGTCGTTTATACTTGCTTGCGTGCTACTCGAATTATTTCAGACCACCCCCGTGAACACCAAGCAAAAACAAGACACGCATGGCATGCGGCTCGTCTACAATCGCCGTGACAACCGGACCAGGTCCAATGCTTCGGTGTTCGTTTGCAGTATTTTATATCCGTCGTTTATACTTGCTTGCATGCTCCTCGAATTTTTTTAGACCACCCCCGTGAACACCAAGCAAAAACAAGACATGCATGGCATGCGGCTCGTCTACAATCGCCGCGACCTCCGGACCAGGTCCGATGCTTCAGTGCTTGCCTTATGAATTTTATATCCGTCGTTTATACTTGCTTGCATGCTCCTCGAATTTTGTCAGACCACTCTCGTGAAGACCAAGCAAAAACAAGACACGCATGGCATGCGGCTCGTCTACAATCGCCGCGACAACCGGACCAGGTCCTATGCTTCGGTGTTCGTCTGGAGTATTTTATATCCGTCGTTTATACTTTTTTTTGAAGTAAATTGGTTACATAAGCAGGAGCAAGCAACAACAAATTTACTTTTGAAAAATTTACTTGCTTGCATGCTCCTCGAATTATTTCAGACCAGACCCGTGAACACCAAGCAAAAACAAGACACGCATGGCATGCGGCCTCGTCGACGATCGCAGCGACAATTGGACCAGGTCCGATGCTTCGGTGTTCGTCTGGAGTATTTTATTTCCGTCGTTTATACTTGCTTGCATGCTCCTCGATTTGTTTCGGACCACTTCCGTGAACACCAAGCAAAAACAAGACATGCATGGCATGCGGCTCGTCTACAATCGCCGCGACCACCGGACAAGGTCCGATGCTTCAGTGCTTGTCTTAAGAATTTTATATCCGTCATTTATACTTGCTTGCATGCTCCTCGATTTTTTTTTAGACCACCCCCGTGAACACCAAGCAAAAACAAGACACGCATGGCATGCGGCTCCTCTACAATCGCCGCGACAACCGGACCAGGTCCGATGCTTCGGTGTTCGTCTGGAGTATTTTATTTCCGTCGTTTATACTTGCTTGCATGCTCCTCGAATTTTCTCAGAGCACTTCCGTGAACACCAAGCAAAAACAAGACATGCATGGCATGCGGCTCGCCTACAATCGCCGCGACCACCGGACAAGGTCCGATGCTTCAGTGCTCGTCTTAAGTATTTTATATCCGTCATTTATACTTGCTTGCATGCTCCTCGATTTATTTTAGACCACCCCCGTGAACACCAAGCAAAAACAAGACACGCATGGCATGCGGCTCGTCTACAATCACCGTGACAACCGGACCAGGTCCTATGCTTCGGTGTTCGTCTGGAGTATTTTATATCCGTCGTTTATACTTGCTTGCATGCTCCTCGAATTTTTTCAGATCACCCCCGTGAACACCAAGCAAAAACAAGACATGCATGGCATGCGGCTCGTCTGCAATCGCCGCGACCGCTGGACAAGGTCCGATGCTTCAGTGCTTACCTTAAGAATTTTATATCCGTCGTTTATACTTGCTTGCATGCTCCTCGAATTTTTTCAGACCACCCCCCTGAACACCAAGCAAAAGCAAGACACGCATGGCATGCGGCCTCGTCGAAAATCGCAGCCACAATCGGACCAAGTCTGATGCTTCAGTGTTCGTCTGGAGTATTTTATATCCGTCGTTTATACTTGCTTGCATGCTATTCGAATTTTTTCAGACCACCCCCGTGAACACCAAGCAAAAACAAGACATGCATGGCATGCGGCTCGTCTACAATCGCCGCGACAACCGGACAAGGTCCGATGCTTAAGTGCTTGTCTTAAGAATTTTATATCCGTCATTTATACTTGCTTGCATGCTCCTCGATTTTTTTCAGAGCACTCCCATGAACACCAAGCAAAACCAACACACGCATGGCATGCGGCTCGTCTACAATCGCCGCGACAACCGGACCAGGTCCGATGCTTCGGTGTTCGTTTGAAGTATTTTTTATCCGTCGTTTATACTTGCTTGCATGCTCCTCCAATTTTTTCAGACCACCCCCATGAACAACAAGCAAAAACAAGTCTCGATGGCATGCGGTTTGTCTACAATCGCCGCGACACCCGGACCAGTTCCGATGCATCGGTGTTCGTCTGGAGTATTTTACATCCGTCGTTTATACTTGCCTTTTTTTTGAAGTAAATTGGTTACACGGGCTGGACCAAGCAACAACAAATTAACTTCTGAAAAATATTCTTGCTTGCATGCTTACATGCATCCTCGAATTATTGCAGACCACCCCCGTGAACACCAAGCAAAAACAAGACACGCATGGCATGCGGCCTCGTCGACAATCGCAGCGACAATCGGACCAGGTCCGATGCTTCAGTGATTGTCTTAAGAATTTTTTATCCGTCATTTATACTTGCTTGCATGCTCCTCGAATTATTTCAG
>CADDIJ020001515.1:0-13196 GCA_902809745.2 Tetradesmus lagerheimii | reverse complement strand
TGCTGCTGCTGTTGCTGCTGCTGCTGCTGCTGCAGTTGTCTGACGCTGCTGCCGATGATGTGGCAGACAGACATGCAATCAAAGCGTTACTGCCTCCTGTCTTTATTATGCTGCTGCTGCTGCTGCAGTTGTCTGACGCTGCTGCCGATGGAGTGGCATACAAACATGAAATTAAAGCGTTACTGCTTCCTATCTATACTATCATGCTGCTGCTGCTGTTGCAGTCGTCTGACGCTGCTGCCGATGACGTGGCAGACAGACATGAAATTAATGCGTTACTGCTTCATATCTTTACTATCATGCTGCTGCTGTTGCTGCTGCTGCTGCTGTTGCTGCTGCTGCTGCTGCAGTTGTCTGATGCTGCTGCCGATGACGTGGTAGACAAACATGAAATCAAAGCGTTACTGCCTCCTATCTTTACTATCATGCTGCTTCTGCTGCTGCTGCTGCAGTTGTCTGACGCTGCTGCTGATGACGTGGCAGACTGACATGAAATGAGCGTTACTGCTTCCCATCTATACTATCATGCTGCTGCTGTTGCTGCTGCTGCTGCTGCTGCAGTTGTCTGACGCTGCTGCCGATGATGTGGCAGACATACATGCAATCAAAGCGTTACTGCCTCCTGTCTTTATTATGCTGCTGCTGCTGCTGCAGTTGTCTGACGCTGCTGCCGATGGAGTGGCATACAAACATGAAATTAAAGCGTTACTGCTTCCTATCTATACTATCATGCTGCTGCTGCTGTTGCAGTCGTCTGACGCTGCTGCCGATGACGTGGCAGACAGACATGAAATTAATGCGTTACTGCTTCATATCTTTACTATCATGCTGCTGCTGTTGCTGCTGCTGCTGCTGCAGTTGTCTGACGCTGCTGCTGATGACGTGGCAGACCGGCTGGAGGAGTTTGTCAGCTACTGCGCGCCACCCAACCAGAACGGCGAGTTCACGGTGAGTTCACACAGCAGTTCACACAGCAGTTCATACCAAAATTCACGGTGCATGTGTGAAGTATGTGCCAGCGAACAGCCAGCTACTGCGCGCCACCCAACCAGAACGGCGAGTTCACCGTGAGTTCACACAGTAGTTCACACAGCAGTTCACACAGCAGTTTACAGCAGAATTCACGGTGCATGTGTGAAGTTTGCGGCATCTCATTGACCAGCAGCTGCCACTAGTGCTGGTCGGAGCTGCTGCCGTTCGAGTTGCATCCCCGCGCTCATGCACCAGAGTATAGTCACGTGCATTTCAGACATTTCGCTGCTGCTGCTGCTGCTGTTCATGCTGCTGCTGCTGCTGCTGGCCGGAGCTGCTGCTGCTGCTGCCGTTCGAGTTGCATCCCCGCGCTCATGCAGCAGAGTATAGTCACGTGCATTTCAGACATTTCGCTGCTGCTGCTGCTGTTCATGCTGCTGCTGCTGCTGGCCGGAGCTGCTGCTGCTGCTGCCGTTCGAGTTGCATCCCCGCGTTCATGCACCAGAGTATAGTTACGTGCATTCCAGACATTTCGCTGCTGCTGCTGCTGCTGGCCGGAGCTGCTGCTGCTGCTGCTGTTCGAGTTGCATCTCCGCGTTCATGCACCAGAGTATAGTTACGTGCATTCCAGACATTTCGCTGCTGCTGCTGCTGTTCATGCTGCTGCTGCTGCTGGCCGGAGCTGCTGCTGCTGCTGCCGTTGGAGGTGCGCCCCCGCGTTCATGCACCAGAGTACAGTCACGTGCATTCCAGACATTTCGCTGCTGCTGCTGCTGCTGCTGCTTCAGGAGTACACGTGTGGCGACATTTCCATCTCCAATCTGACACACCCGCAGTGGACGGAGGTGACCGTGGTCGCCAACATCTTCTCGCCAGGTGGGAGGCGTGTATTCAATGACTTGTTTAGATGGCTTTCGGATGTTTTGTACGCGATGTTCGCAAATTGGTTTTTTTATGGTTTGTATCTTCCCTGTGTTTGTTCAGCTGCAGTGGACAGAGGTGAACGGTCCCACCGTCTTTGGATCAGAATTTGCCTCTGGTGCTGCTTTGCATTTTTTATCTGACACACCCGCAGTGGGCAGAGGTTACCGTGTTCGCAAACATCTTCTCACCAGGTGGGAAACGTTGACTGAATGACAAGTTTGTCATTGTTATTGTTATTCATTAGTCATTTATGCTGCGCTGCAGCAGGGGAACAGTTACTTTGTTACACTGGTAGACGTACCGAAGCTGGAGTCTTTCCAGCAAGGCCAACACAAGGCCAAAAGACAAAACAGGAACGGGTGGGAAGGGCGGGTGTCGCGAAGTGACAAAACAGGACAGTACGTCGCAAAAAGAATCATGGCGGTTATTGTAATTCCGATTTTATACATGTTGTCGGCAGCGCCTGAAACTTCAGGAAATCGTTTATTGAGCGCCCACGTTTATCTCCTCGAGCACGCGGCAATCAGTCTGTGCAGCCATGTAAAGCACTCGCACACATGCACTGTTACCATCAATAAAGTAACAACACAAGTTTGACCGCCAGCAACTTCGCCAGCACAGCCGCTGAGGCACGGCTCGCACCAGCAACGCACACTGACCCTTTGTGATACCACAGGGAGCAGCAACACAGGTGAGCAGCACCAGGACAAGTGCATTTCACTTTTCAAACGGGCACAAAAAACAGGGCCCCCCAAAACACGTGATTCCAACGCCATGCAGCGCATGCAGCACAGACCGGCCAGCCAGCCACGTCATGCGTGCACAACATACACACGATTACACACCGGCAGCTGCCGCACATGCCATGCAGTCATCGAAACAAAATCAATGATGCATATCAGGCACAGCAGTGGGGCTGAAACAGCCAGAACAGACCCCTCCCGCCATTTCTTAGGGGCGAGGAGGGGCACCCGTTTAATCAAATTGTGACGACTACAGACGTCCATGCAACATTTTAAGCACGCCATATTGCAGCAAAACATCTCTATTCTGATACACCAATTTGGCTCAGGATTCTCTATGAAGGGCACTGAGGAACATAGAGAGCCCTGCGGCCAGCCCGGCATAAATCACCTTCCATGGCAGTAACACTGCAGATGACATACCAAGAACCCCACCCAGATCAGCCCACCCTGGAAAGGATGCTTTGCTGGCATAAACACCATAAATGGTGATTTTATGCTGCGCTGCAGCAGGGGAACAGTTACGCCGACCCATCAAACAGCAGAACGAGTCAAACGTAGAGAGTGAACCACGCACTCGCCATCCACTGAAACATCGACAGAACAGCAGCATCACATTGCACAACGGGAGCATACAAATCGATCATGCCTGCAGACGTCCACTTGAGCCAGACACGAATGGTCTCCCGAGACACTCCTGCAGCCATCATGGCCGACACAGTACCAATGCGCAGAGAGTGCGAGGAAAACCCAGCCACAGACACACCATCACCATAGAGCTGTACAAAAGCTGAAACTTGCTCATCCACAAAAGCCTCACTCAGCTGACGCCGAGAACACCCCAGGGGAGCCAGCAGCGGCCTGTCTGCTGCCCAGTTACGGCGTGCATGGCAGTGCTCATACAACAGACTGAACACGCGCCGCCAGAAATCGCCCCCATTTGGGCCACGAACGTCACCCAGGTGCAGAGGAATCACCCAATCAGCAAAAGCACGCGGCTGCAGTCGCCGCTTCAACACTTGCGCACGCAGCAGCAAACGGCTGCCGCTGACCTCCAGATCACCAACAGTAAGGGCCACCAAAGAAGTGCCACGCAAACCAGTCAGCAAGCCAAGCAGCACCGTGACCACCGGCAACTGAGCTAGATGCATAGAAGCAGAGCCCGCGGTAGCCCGAAGAGGCACCACCGCTGCCAAAGCCCGGGCCAGTTTACACACAAGAACAGGCTGGCGCTCCACAGAAGGAGCTGCTGGCACAAGAATGCGGCCCAGACCACTCATGTACAACCTGTGCTGTGCGTCCGCCACCACAGGCACAGGAAGACCAAGCAGGTTATGCTCACCATTGACAGCAGAAACATTGCATGCCAAAGAACCTGCCCCAACAGTGCCAGAGCGCGCCTGACGCGCTACAAACAAGTGCACTGCTTCACGTGTAGTTGGCAGGCACGGCAGTTCAGGATCATGCTCACAGCAGAACTCAGCAAAAACACGGAACGTGCTCATGTACTGGGTAGATGTGCCATCAGCAAAAGCATGACACAAAGCACTAAGCAACATGATGATGATGATGATGACAAAGCACTAAGCAGCACACGCTGCTCAGCCTCATCGGCTGCTGGATACATCCTGCCAACTGCCCAAGAACACAACTGCAGCCAGGGGCTACCTGCCACCTGCTCATCAAGGCCATACTTGGCTGCTGCAGCAGCTGCTCGCCGCGGCCGAGCACGATCAGCCAGCAGATCCAACACCTGAACACCAGTCAGGGCGCTGCTGCCAACCAGCTCTCCAGCCGCACCGCCAGCAGCAGCCATCTAGCCCGAATCAAGCCGTTGGCCCCGCGCCTGAACATTGCCCCCAGCGGCAGGCAGCGCACAGACTTAGCACGCGCAAGCAGAGCTGGATACCACGCAGAAGAAGGGAAATCTGGCACAAGAAGCGTGCAACGCACATGCTGAGTACTCTGCAGCTTCTTCACAACCCGGCCTATGTGAGCCCAGGGGGGTGCACAGTAAGCGTTCTCCCCCTCCCATGACTGTAGTAACGCATTAGCCCCAGCTGCACCCTGCCCTCCTAGCATGCTGTAGAATTTGAGCAGCTTAGCATTGTCTGCTGATGCAAACAGATCTATGCTGTGGGGGCTGTAGCTGCTGTCCAGCTGCTTGAACACTCGCATGTCTAGCAACCACTCTACATCACAATTGAATCGCGACAAAGAATCAGCTGGGTTTGCCTCGGACTTGACAAGCCTAGGCAGCAATGTGATGCCGATCACACAACCAGAAAATCTTACGCAGCAGCCGCATGAGGTTCACACTAGCAGAAGCCCAGTAACGCAGGCCATAGAACGCAGCAGAGTTGTCAATCACACACTCCACAACCTGCTGCTTGAGGGTAGGCAGCGCACTACGCAACGTAAAGCGGACGGCTGCTAACTCTCTCACCATGATATGCTTGCGGCGCATACCAGGAGCCCAACGCCCCTGCAGCTGCAGCGACGTAGACCCTGCCACCACAACAGCGCCCCATCCCTCATCCGATGCATCCGTGATCACCATACGCGACACAGAGGGGGGCCAAATGAAGCATCCATTCCAGCGCTTAGGGAAGGAAGCGAGCATCTTCACATCACGCACGGCCTGGTTGCTGAGCTTGACCTTGTCGGCCCAGCTGCCCTTACCCTTCAGGGCAGCATACAATTCACGCGCAAAGAACTTTGCACCACTGAACGCCAAAGATACACACACTGCCAGGCCTGCCAAACGAGCCACCAAACGAGCAGGCACCCAACGCGCTGACGTGCTAACCTGTGACAGTACCTGCTTAGCGCAAGCCTTGATTTTGGCAATCCTGTCATCCGGTATCGTAAACACACCACTAGCCGTATCTACTATCAACCCCAAATGCAACTTTATTGTCTCAAGCTCCCAAGACTACTTCTTCTCATTAGCTTTCAGGCCCAGATAGGACAGCAGCGCCTGAGCGTAAGCCACCCCACCTGTGCCATCAGCGCCTGGCGCGAAAAGCAGCAGGAAGTCGTCAAGGAAGACGCGGCTGCGCACGGGATCACTGCTGATCACGCCACCCTCCACAGGAATAGGAGGAGGGTTTGCCAGCCAAGCCCCTAGCTGCCGACTGAGACGCATGAACCACGCAGGTGACCCACTCCACCCAAAAGGCAGGTGGTAGAGTTGGGTCTAGACCTTTCAAATGAGACACTACATTGATGTTATTGTTACATGTCACTAACACGCTACACGTTATGTTGTGTACCCGCAGGCCTGCTGTTTGAGGTGTCGAGCATCTTCCACTGGCAAGGCATCGTAATCTGCGAAGGCTTGGTTCGCGGTGGCAGCGAGAGCCCCAACCCAGCAGACACATCCTGTTATGCAATTCATATTATAACATGTTACTAAAATGTCACTAACATGTTGTTTGTGCACACCACTGGCGTTGTTCATCCTGCAGGCCTGCTGTTTGAGGTGTCGAGCATCTTCCACAGGCAAGGCATCGTAATCTGCTAAGGCTTGGTGCGTGGTGGCAATGAGAGCCCCATTTCAGCAGACACATCATGTTATGCACTCAATGTAACATGTTCTCAACGTGTTATTTCCGGCAATGTCCGTCCTGCAGGCCTGCTGTTCGAGATGTCGAGCATCTTCCACGGGCAAGGCATCGTAATTTGTGAAGGCTTGGTGCGAGGTGGCAGCGAGAGCCCCATTCCAGCAGACATGCTTTTGGGGCTGACAGCAGCAGCAGCAGCAGATGGCAGCGTTGCGCAGCCTCCCCCTGGCATGAGGGTGATGCGGTTTTGGGTAAAGGAGGGAAAGAGTGGCAGCAAGCTGGTGAGTGTGGTTTGCTGTGTGGCTTGTTGAGTGTGTTGTTTCGGGCTGTGTTTTCTTTTGCAGCCGCAGCAGCAGCAGCAGGTGGCAGCGTTGCACAGCCTCCCACTGGAATAAGGTGATGCAGTTCTGGGTGAAAGAAGGCAAGAGCGGCAGCAAGCTGGTGAGTGTTGTTTGGTGTCTTGTAGCGTGTATTTGTGGTTTGTCTGCTTCTTCTTTTGATAGTATTGGAAGCAGTGGGGGCCCCATCCCAGCAGATTTGCTGTTGGACTGACAGCAGCAGCAGCAGATGGCAGTGTTGCTGAGCTGTCTTCAGGCATAAGGGTGATGCGGTTCTGGGTCAAAGAAGGCAAGAGCGACAGCAAGCTGGTGAGTGTGGTTTGGTGGTTGTGTTTGTCTGCTCTAAAATATTTGGTATTAGAAGCTCACAGCAGTGAGAGTCCCATTCCAGCAGACATGCTGTCGAGACTGACAGCAGCAGCAGCAGCAAATGGCAGTGTTGCGCAGCCACCCCCTGGAATAAGGTGATGCAGTTTTGGGTGAAAGAAGGCAAGAGCGGCAGCAAGCTGGTGAGTTGGGTTCCGTGTTCAGTGGCATGTATTCGTGGTTTGGTCACTATTATTGGAATGGGCCATGAGGGTGACGCATTTCTGGGTCAAGGAGGGAAAGAGCGGCAGCAATGGTTTGGTGTTCCAGGGCTTGTTGAGTGTCTTGTTACGGGCTACCGTTTTTTTTGGCAGCAGCAGCAGCAGCACATGGCAGCGTCGCGCAGCCTCCCCCTGGCATGAGGGTGATGCGTTTTTGGATAAAGGAGGGCAAGAGTGGCAGCAAGCTGGTGAGTGCTGTTGGCAACGGAATAGAATAAAAGAGAATACAATAGAATAGGTTGAAAGAGAATAGGTTGAAAGAGAATAGAATGAAAGAGAACAGAATAGAATGAGAATGAAATAGAATAGAATAGACAAACAGGTACAGGTGCGGCAGGTTGGGCCAGTGCTGTGTGTTGCTTGTTGAGCATCCTTTCACAGGCTGTGTTGTGTTGCAAGCTGGTGAGTTGAGCTGAGAGTGCTTGTTGATGTCTTTTTTGGCGTGCTGAATTTGTGCTAATCCTTCCTTGTTCTGCCTGTGTACTGAACGACTATGCTAACGTCAGCACGCTGTGTGTTTGCATCTTGCTGGTTTTTCCGGTGTGCTGGCTGCCTGCTGACCCTTGCTTGTTCTGCTCCTGATCGCTTGGTTGCTTTGTCGCCCATTGAGCCTGTCATTGGCTCACCAAATCGGGTACTCATGTAACTTTTATGTATATGTTCCGTGTGTGCTGCAGGCATATGCTGATGTCAGCACGCTGCATGTTTGCTACTTGCTGTCTTTTTTGATGTACGTGCTGCCTGCTAACCCTTGCTTGTTCTGCTCTAGTTTGCTAGGTGCTTTGTCGCCCAATGAGCATGGCGTTGGCTCCCCAAATGAGCGAAGTTACTCATGTGACTTTTACTCATCTAACATTTAAGATGTGTTCCCTGTGTACTGCAGGACTATGCTGATGTCGGAACACTGCGTGTTTGCGTCTTGCTGTCCTTTTTGGTGTACTGGCTGCCTGCTAATCCTTGCTTGTTCTGCTCCTGTTCGCTTGGTTGCTTTGTCGCCCAAGTGAGCGTGCCATTGGATGCCCAAATGGGCGAAGTCACCCATGTAACTTTAAATGATCCAACTGTCAAAATGTGTTCCCTGTGTGCTGCAGGACTACTGCTGATGTCAGCACGCTGTGTGTTTGCGCCTTGCTGGTTTTTCCGGTGTGCTGGCTGCCTGCTGACCCTTGCTTGTTCTGCTCTCGTTCGCTTGGTTACTTTGTCGCGCAATGAGCCTGTCAATGTTTCCCCAAATGGGCGAAGTTACTCATGTAACTTGTACTCATCTATTATTTATTTTATAATAATAATAATCAATCCTTGTAAGCCATACCTTTCGGCATCGGCAACCGCGCCTCACCCACTGGGGAGGCGGAAAGCAGACTGATTATTCTCTCTATTTTCGGTGTAAGGTAGACCACCAGACCCTTACACCCCTTCCTAGGCAGCATGTGGGAATCACCCCATACGGTGGACTGCATACCTAGCAGGGCCGGTGTGTATATAGCCAGCAATCGACGGAGTCCGGTGTGTGTATTATTTATTTTATATGCTGACCGCCTGCTAATCCTTGCTTGTTCATTGTGAACTTGCGTGGGTGGTTTCGACCGCCCAACCAACAAAGGAGACACTGGGTGCAATCACGAACACCCCATAAGCGGACTGTCAGCTCGCTGGCCTATGCTGGAGTCAGATTTCAGCCCTGAACATGTATCCTATTATATTGTGTCACCGTGCTGCAGGACTATGCTGATGTCAGCGCGTTGCTGTAGGTGCTTGTTATGTCTTCGCGTGCTGACCGCCTGCTAATGCTTGCTCGCTTTGCTACTTTCATTGGCCGCCGTGCTGCAAGACTATGCTGGTGTTAGCGCACCAACAGCGAGCTGAACTGACATTAAGTCTTGAAAATAATTGTCCGAAGTCCTCTCCTTTTTTCTCTATGCTGCAGGACTATGCTGATGTCAGCGCGCTGCTCTACACGTTACGCGCCGTGCTTGGTGATGGCGGCCTGCCCACCACGCCACCATATTGATTTGCGACGAGCTGAAACAACATCATGTTTGCTGGCAAGCGGTTGAGTTGCTTGTCGGATGTGCTAACAGCCTGCTAATCCGAGTTTCTCTCTTTTCCTCCGACTGCAGGACTGTGCTGATGTCAGCGCGCTGCTGCACACGCTGCGCGTCGTGTTGGGTGATGGCGGCCTGCCCACCACGCCACCCAACAGCGAGCTGAACTGACATAAAGTCTTAGAAAACACTTGCCCAATGGCTGATTTTATATTTTATATATTTATTGTGCAAAAATTTTGCTGCGCTGCAGGACTATGCTGGTGTCAGCGCGCTGCTCTACAAACTGCGCGCCGTGTTGGGTGATGGCGGCCTGCCCACCACGCCACCCAACAGCGAGCTGGACTGACATAAAGTCTCAGAAAACACTTGCCCAATGGCTGATATTTTATATATTTACTGTGCAGATTTTTGCTGTGCTGCAGGACTATGCTGATGTCAGCGCGCTGCTCTACACGCTGCGCGTCGTGTTGGGTGATGGCGGCCTGCCCACCACGCCACCCAACAGCGAGTTGAACTGACATAAAGTCTCAGAAATCACTTGTCCAATGGCTGATTTTGATAATTTATTCATTTACTGTGACCTTTTTTTTTGCTGCGCTGCAGGACTATGCTGATGTCAGCGCGCTGCTGTACACGCTGCGTGTCGTTTTGGGTGATGGCGGCTTGCCAACCAGACCACCAAACAGCGAGTTGAACGACCTGACATGCCCATGCAGCGATACAGACGACGGCAACAGCAGCAGCGGCGGCGGCGGCGTCAATGCAGTGCGGGGCGCGGGTACAGCAAAGGGGCGGTTCACGCTGGCCTGAGCTGTTTCAGGTGATGGTGGCAGTTCGGTGGCCTCACATGCTTTGCAGTGAAATTGATGGCAGCAATGGCAGCGGCAGCAGCACCAGTAGCGGCAGCAACCGTTGCTGCCGATGTCTCATCAGCAGCGGCGGCGGCGGCGGTGGTGTTGACGCAGTGCGTGGTGCGGGCACGGCGAAGGGGCAATTGACACTGGCATGAGCTGTTTCAGGCGATGGCTGCAGTTCGGTGGCCTCACATGCTTTGCAGTGAAATTGACTCAATGCCGGGCAGGGGCAGCAGCAGCAGCACCAGTAGTGCGCGGCAGCAGCACGGCTGAAGGGTATCTGTATTCTTGCCCCCCTTGTAACCAACACAAAAAAGAAGGGTATCCGCCTCTGGCATTTCCATGATGCTGAAGGGTATCCGCCTCGAGCATGGAGTACACTGTACAATTGCTGCCTCCATGTACAACTGCTAGGTCTCAAGATGGTGGTACAGTCTGGACTTACATTTTTGCATCTGGAACACGTTAAAGCAAAATCTAGAAGTATTACAATGACTTTTGAACAGGCGATCGAACTGCAACGGCCACAGACTGAAGACATCAAACGCATCCTGTGTTGTCGTGTGAAAGGTAGCGATGCAACCTGCGGAGCTCTGAAGTACGCTAGCGAATTGCATTCAGTAACCCTAGTTAACCGGCAGCAGCAGCTAGGAAACCACAAGCAGCAAGCAGCAGCAGCAGCAGAAGCCAAGCAGTTAGCAGCACACGATGCTGCCTGCTATGCAGAAGCTGCCCGGTGTTCAAGGTGATCTACAAAATTTCAACACACGTTTGACTGTTATGCATGCCTCGTGTGGCTGCAGATGTGCTGAACGTACCCGTCTGCTCTTTGTGTCTCTCTGCAGCCTTCAGCAGCAGCCTCACCTCTGCAGCAGATTCTCAAGATGTGTCTGCTGCACACAACAGATTTTCTGCAAGGGTATTTCCTATTGCAGGGCTTCTGGGCAGGCACATGCAGCCTCTGCAGCGGTTGCCTGGCAGCAGCAGCAGCAGGAGTACAGTCCAGCAGGTTGCTCTGCGGCGCCTACAGCAGAGGGCTGAACACGCTGGAGTAGATGCATTCGATGTGCTTGTGAATGGTGACCTACAGCAGTGGGAGGGGCAGGCAGGCTTTGGGGGCAGCCTGTCTGCGCCGCCGTACAGCTGTGTGTTGCTGCAGTGGATGCTCTCACGCAGCTGCTGCAGGTGAGCATCTGCCTCTGCTGCTGACATGTGCTGGTACTGCCAGTCGCAGGCATTCCTGCATGATGCCAGCTCATAGCCGTTGTGCATCAGGGACACTGTAAGCTTCTGCAGCATCCCACTGAGGCTGCCCTCTGCTTCTACGCAGTGAATGATAGTCTGCCCAACATCTGGCGTGCACTTGTTGAGGCCGTAGAGCTGCACCAGCTCTGTGGCATGCTGCAGCTGCGCTGTGCCTGCCTCATCCAGGCTGGCCACCAATGCGCTGTTGGCCAGGGTGGGTCACCTAAGCATACAGCAGAAGAGAAGCAGTGAGGCAGGTCAGGTCAGGGCCTGGCTCATCAGTGACTGTCCTAATCAGGAGGCACTGGCAGCATGCTAGAAACATGCTGGCTTCAGCTGCACAAGACGCACACTGCATCAGCATCTGCATGACTGCACAAGCCGCACAGGCAAGTCACTTATGCACGTAACCAAACAATGCCACCAACGATGTTGCTCACCAGCCTAGCAGTGACCGCTTGAACTTGACCACCTGCATGTTGCGGCCAGCAGAGTCCGCGTAGGTCAGCCGGGGGCGGAATCCAAACATGTAATTCTCCACGTAGTTGAGCCAGGACTTTGCTGCTGCTGAGCGCCCAGCGGGCCAGACATACCTGCAAAAGCAGCCCCAAACACATGCTCAAAACTAAAGGATGGATGTGGCATCGTAGCAGCATCATAGCAGCTCCTCGGGACAGGCAGGTCAGCGTTGTCGTGTCACAGCCTGCAGTGTGCCGTCATCACCCCTGGCAAAGCACCCCAGCTGCACAGAAATCACAATAACACAGCAGCTGAAACACTCACCAGGGCCATAGATCGCTGGGAAGGCTGGCCATGGGCAGCTGCCGGATGATCAGCCACACCTCGCCAGCATGCATGGAGCAGAAGCTGTACAGGCTTGGACGGTTGTGCTTTTGCATCACGTCTGCTGGGGGTGCAGTGGTGCCTGCAGGCCACAGCGCCAAGTAAAATACATGAGGTTATCAGTATCAATGCCTGGCGTTGTCTGATTCATTAGCATCATGAGAGTCTCCGAGCCATCCACCCACCAGGCCGGCGCTGCATCATCAGCCATGTACAGACATGCACTGTGGCTGGCGCAAACTGCCCACTGTAGCCTTTTGTATTTCACATGGGGCAGACACATGTAAGACCAAATCTGTGAGGTATCACTTGGCCCATCATACAGACCCTTCTCATAGTATAAAAAGTGCAAACTGCTACTTCAGGGTTTTGGCTTGAGACGGCAGATGCCTGGAAGAACCGAAACTGTGAGGTATCACTTGCCCATCACACAGACCTGTCTTGTAGTATATAAGGTGCGAACTGCTTCTTCAAGTTTTGGCTTTGAGACCAGCAGACACACTGTAAGACCCCAAACATGAGGTATCACTTTGCCCATCACACAGACCCTGTTTTGTAGTATAAAAGGTGCAAACTGCTACTTCAAGTTTTGGCTTTGAACGGGCAGACAATTGCAAGACCACAAGTGTGAGATATTCCTCTGCAAATCAACAGCTCACCCTTTGACTTGTCAAAGCTGTTGCTCAAGAATTTGGCGCCAGCAAGAGCAGCGTTGACCATGCTTGGGGTGACCTCGTCAAAGGTGGCAACATGCTGCAGGCCACCATACGGCAGGGTGAAGCCCATGGCATTGTTGGGAGTGCGCTGAGTCCCAGTGATGCTGGCCTCACCACCGCTGCTGCTGCTGCTCCTGCCCCTGTCCCTGCTGCTGCTTTCTCCGCAGCTGCTGCTGCTTTCCAGCCCGCTGCTGCTGCTGCTGCCTTCACTGCCGCTGCTGCTTGCAGCACTGCTGGAGGCACTGCCAGCCCCCTGCTGCTGCTTGACAATGGGCTCTGCTGGTGACACTGGCTGCAGGTAGGTCAGCACCACAAAAGCCAGCGCAGTTATGCTGGCCAGGCACAGGCCGCTGCAAGCTG
>CADDIJ020001514.1:0-18036 GCA_902809745.2 Tetradesmus lagerheimii | reverse complement strand
GGACTTGTCATCCGGCCTGGTGGGCGCCTGCTGAATGATAGCCAGCATCTTGCTGAGATGGCGAGGAGTATTCCACTGACCTGCCACCTTGCGCTGCTTGAAGCTAGCCAACTTATCCCTAACGCTGGCATCTGTTGGTGGGCTGCCAAAGTTGCCGCTAGTCATGTACTGATCCAGCTGCTGCCACGTCAGCAGCTCTGGGTTGCTGACCACCTGCAGGTAAGACATGTTGTCCTACTGCAGCTGCTGATGCAGGTAGTCGCTGGCCTCACCAGAAAGGCACACCAGCGCGCGCACACCCCACAGTGCAGGAGGTGTGTTGCACGCCACCAGCCACTGCTGCACTGTCTGCAGCATACCTGCCCCAGTAACCTGTGCCATCATACTTGGGGTCTGGAGGAGGCAGATTCTTCTCAGGTAGCCGTGGGGCTGCTGCAGCTGAGGGCTGCAGGTCGCCATCCACCAGCATGGGTGTGGGTCGCTGACTAGGCTGCTGACCTGGCTGCTGCTGACTAGGATCCTGAGGGAGCAGGGTCTGCATGAACAGCTCGCGGTCCTCGTGGGACAGCGCCTGAAAACGCGTACACATGTCTAATACATCAACTGACTGATGGTGTTGCGGCTGCTGCTGCTCGAGAGCCTGCTGCGGAGTGCCTGCCTGTTCATGCTGCGAAAGGGCAGCATCGTCAGCAGCAGCGCCGTCTGCACCATACTGCTCTATAGGATTACCGTGCTGGTCTGCTGCCATAAACTGACCCGACTGAGCCTGATCGGCACCTGGAACTGGCTGCATGGCTGAAAGTGATGACTGGGATTTTTATCGAGAACCTGTCGGAGGCTACCAAATTGTAACGCCAAGCCTTACTGTACACTGGGAACGCAAGGGAGAACTGTCGGCATGCTCCTCCAATCCGTATCAAGCCCAGCACCGCTCCTCGACTGGGCTCCTGACGCCAGACCTGAACCCTTGCGGGTAAGCCCAGAGCCAGGATCGGAACCGCATGCCAGGGCCTTCGGCCCTGTCTGGGGCTGAACTGGGGTTTGCCTAGCCACATAGGCTTCGCCTGACATGGCTTTGGCCTGAACTGGGATTGTTGTTCCCTTGCTGCCTGTTACAGGCGGCTGAGCCTATCTTTGGTGTCAGTGGCAACGGCCATTGTGTACGGGCTAAGGATGGTAGGGTGGCTAAACGTTGGTTCCCTCAATGCAGGCAGGAGTGGTCTGCCCTGCAAGCAGCAGTGCGTAGCCAGGGTTCACATGCAGCAGCGGCAGCCCGCAGGGTGTTTAATGCAGCTAAGCGCAGGGCTAAGCGGCACTGTGAAAAGCAGTGGCAGGCTCGTTTGATGGATGACTTGCATTACAATCCAAGGCGTTTTTGGACAGCTTACAGGGGTCGGCGTATGTCTTGTATGCTGCAAGATATGGGTGCAGTGGACAGGCACTGGCGTGCTCTGTATGGGTCCCCAGGTCAGCACAGTTTGCCTGAGGAGGGTGACAGTGTGGCTTTGTTTATGTCTAAGTTGCTCTCACAATGCCAGGATGGACCTGCTGTTGCTGCAGCTGCTTACTTAAATGACCCTTTTGCTGCTGAGGAGATGGAGTCTGTTCTTTTGCGAATGCATAATGGCCGCATGCCAGGGCCAGACGGTTTGCGAGGCGAGTTGTTCAAAGGTGCATATGATGTTTATATCACCCAGGAGGGCCGTCAAAAGCACTTGTATGTGTTGCATGAGGAATTGAGTGTTCTGTTCTCTGCGGTTTTTAGGTGTGGCCAGGTGCCGGGTGTGTGGTGTTCTGCTTACCTGTCTGCTGTGTTTAAAAAGGGTGACCCCAGTGTGATGGATAATTACCGTGGCATAGCGGATGCTCAAAAGCTGGGAAAACGGCATTTTGTGCCCTGACATTGAGCACACCATGCAATCAACAAGCAAAAGCAGCATGCAAAGGACATGTGCAGCACAGTGCTCCCTGGCTGCAACCATCTGCGCGACCACCAGAAGCCACCAAACACCTCTTCAAACAAGCACCAAACAATCAAACTAGGGGATGGGAACTCCAGCTAGTGCAAAGCAGATGCTGGTTTTAATGATGCTACGCTGCTGTACTGCAATCGTGTCAGGTACATCACTGCCCTGTACCACAAGTGCCACTGCAGTGTACAGGTGCCGCACGAGCTGCAGTCAGCACGCTGCCTGACAAACAGCCTCATAGATTCCATCTAAAAGGTATCGTGGCATGCATTCTTGCACACTGAACCCAGGTGCAGCTCTACAACATGTGAAGCATGGGAGATCCACTCCTGGGCAAGCTGTAGCAGCCGGCTACACCTGCAGCACCAAGCACCCGTCCGCAAGTTTCGCACATTGCGCTCTTCTGCACCTGCTACAGCTGTCCCATTACCCTCCTTTCCAGCTGGTACGCGCTGCTCTATTGATGCCGCTGTGTCATCAAGCTGGCAGCAGCTACATCTGCCATCTAGTAGAGCTGCAACTGCGGCCACAGCCGTCAACTGCTCAGCTGCCACACCCAGTGCATCTGGTGGTTGGTTGCTCACTGCAGTGAGCACACTGCCCTGCAGATGCTGCAGCACAACCAGCAGCAGATCCTGCTGCTGCTTCTGCTGCTGGTTGTGTTCAGCCAAGCTGTCAGAAACAGTTATCCTGCAAGAGCATTGCTGCTGCAAGACTAGCAGCAGCTCTTCACACTGCTGCTGCTGTCTCAGCTTTGTCATGAGGAGCTCTGCTTGGTAGGCTGCTGCTGTCTCATCAGTTGGTGCTGCATGTGCTGTACTGCAAGCGTCGCACTTCCTGCAGCTGCACTTGCCAAGCTGAGCCAACTCTGCCAGCCGAGACTCAAGTGCTCTCAACAGGCTGCAAACATCTGCTGCAGTAGATACCTGCACACTACGCTGCAGCAGCACCAAGGACGACCCCGCTGCTGCTGCTGCTGCTGCCGCTGCTGCTGCTGCTGCTGCGCCACCTTGGGTATTAGGTACAGCTGCTGCCAGTGCTGCAACAGCTGCTGCAGCAGTGTGATGACAGCTGACACCCAGTAGTCGATTGTGCGGATGCAAGAGCTGCCTCCTTATCAATGTAGCTCGCTGCAGCAGCTGCAGTGCACGCAGGGCATCCTCCTCCTGCTTCTGTTGCTGCTGCGGCGGTTGGAGTGTGGGCAGAGCAGCCTCAAGCTGACTCATGATGCTCGCTGCCTCATCTGCTGCTGCAGCTGCTTCTTGAAGCTGCAGCAACGCCTGCTGCTGCATCTGCTGCGGCAAACACCAGCCACACTCTATGCAGCTCCAGCCAGCACCTGTCCTGCTGCCGCTGCTGCTGCTGCTGCTGAAGCTTTGCAAGCTCAGTGGGTACTCGGCTACAAGCCCAAGAGGTAGCTTTGGGCCAGGCAGAACGGCTCCAACACAACCACTGCTGCTGCTGCTGCTGCGGCATCTGAGCCCAGCAGCTGCTGCCTCCTGCCGCTGCACATCTGTCAGTTGGTGAGGTGTTACTGCTCTTTGACCACCACTGCCACTTTTTGCAGGAACAACGTTAGTGTTAACAACGTCATGTTGCTGGTGCGGCTGCAATCCTGCTGCTACACCAAGCCCTGCGCGGCAACTGCTGCAGCTGCAGCCAAAGCCGTACTGCTGCAGCAGCAGCTGCTGCCTCAGGTTGGTTGGCTGCTCTCCCAGCTGCGGCCCGTAGCTTATGGTGAGCTCTTCACCTGCTGCTGCGCCCCGCACACACACCAGCAGCAGCTGCCGACCCTCACATCTGCAGCAGTATGTCAAAAGCAGAGCAGCATGCCACACCTAGTCGGCAAAGAGTTGATGAGCCGGCAATCAGCGCCAACACACCAGCAGCAGCTGCCGCCCCTCAAACCTACAGCAGTAAGGCAAAAGCAGGGCAGCATCAACAGCCACAACTAGTCAGCAAAAAGTGAACAGATGAGCCGGCATTCAGCAGCAGCTGCCGCCCCTCAAACCTGCAGCAGTACGGCAAAAGCAGGGCAGCATCAACAGCCATGACTACTCAGCACAAAGTCAACAGATGAGCCGGCAATCAGCAGCAGCTGCCGCTCCTCAAATCTGCGGCAGCAGGGCAAAAGCAGGGCAGCATCAACAGCCATAACTAATAGTACGCTCAAAGTCAACAGAAGAGCTGGCGATCAGCACAAACACAGCATCAGCTTCTCTTTGCAGTGGTAGGCTGCATGGACCTCTCTGCTTGACACAACGCCGAGTAACCACCGCATGTTGATATTGATTATACACACCCCCCGAACCCCCACCTGATGCTGCAGTTGGGATCACAGCTGTGGTTGAACAGGGCAGTTGCAGGAAACAGCCCTAGCCCTTGCTGGCCACCACTGCTGCTACCGCCACCACCAGCCAGAAATGGCCTGATGGCAACACCATTCAGCACCAACTGTCCCAAGATGCTGAGCACTGCTGCTGCTGCTGTTGGAAATGAAGGTGCTTTTGTACTGCTGCTGCTGCTGCTGCCATCTTCAGCAGCAGCTGCTTGGTGTATGTCAGACACCAGATGTGCCAGCAGCAGCGCTTCTAGCAGCTGCTCCCTTTGGGTATCATCATCACTGCTGCTACTGCTGCTGCTGCTGCCACATGCTGCTTTGCTGCTGCCAGCATCGCGCGTTTGCTTGAAGCTCCCGGCATCACCAGACCACCAGCTCTGCTGTAAACTGCGCAACAGCTCAACCTTTGGCTGCTGCGCTCGCTGATCTGACATAATACTCTGCTGCTGCTCTGCGGCCTGCTCGCTACACCCTCTACACCCTCCCGCTTTCACACCTCCTGCTGCTGCTGCTGCCGCAAGGCATCTGCTGGCCAAGCGTGTATGCTCAGGCAGCAGCTTGGGCCATGGCCTGCCACACTCTGGGCCCCCTGGGGTGTGTCCCCCTGGGCAGCTGGCATCAGCACTGCGGCATGCCAAGGAGCAGTACTGCACCTGCAAGCAGCATAGAAATACGGAATACATGTATACATGAATACATGCTGGAATCCACTAATACAGGTGAAGAGACTGAAATGGATGAATATAGTATGATAGCATACACTGTATTACAGGTCAAGAGACTGGGCAGCAGGGCACAAGACAACAGCACGGCATGGGGCAACACGCCACCTGTGGAATCCCGGGGCAGTCGCATGCGGGTTTGCCTCTGCTGCTCAGAGCATGTGACACACCACGTTGAGCTACAAGCAGCAGAACAGCCTGTCGTGATCAGCACAAAGCGTCAGGGAAGCACTGTATGTATGAACACTCCTGATTGAGTGGAGCATGTAATGTGATGTGTTGCAATGTAGTGCAAATGCGCTCACCAGAGGGCAATCTGTGCAGGTCCAGTATGACACACCCAGTGGCCCAAAGCACCACTCACACCACCCAGCGGCTGCACCATCTGCCTCCTTGGCTGCTGTCTGACCAACAGCAGCCGCTGCAGCAGCAGCAGCACTACTGCCAGTAGCGTTGCGCCGCTGCCGCACAGTTACTGCTGCTAGGGGCTGCTCCACCAACAGTAAGCTCCCTGGTGCTATGTCGGCTGCAGCTACTACGTGGCGGCCAGCAGGGGCAGAGTAGCAGCAGCGCAGCAGATTGCTGTGCTGCCCTTGCTGCTGCAGCTGGGTCTGCTGGCTTTGCTTCACATGCTGCCTTTGCTGTTCGTGCTGCTGTTGCTGCACTAGTTGGGCAGCCTGCCAGGCCTCATGTAGCAGCAGCAGGTTGAGCTGGCCTAAGTTGGGTCCTGAAGGGGGCTGCTGGTGTTGCTGCTGCTGCTGCTGGGGCTGCTGCTGCTGGTCTTGCTGCTGCTGCTGCTGCTGGGGCGTCAACGGGGTGGGGGAAGTATCACCCTGCTCTACGCTCAGGTGCGTCTGCTGTAGCTGCACTGCTGCCTCACGAGTTACTGCTTCATTTCGTTCCGCTTCTGCTGCGCGTATGCTCTGCAGCAGCTGCTGTGCATCGTCTGCTGACGCGCCATCCCCTGCCTGCTGTGCAGCTGCAACTGCTGCCTGCGCATCCTGTGCAGCTGCTGCATACTGCTGCAACAGCAGCAGGGCCTTAGCACGCCTGTACAGAACCTGCAGCAGAGTCAGAGGCAGTATAGGATAGCAGCGGGATGCTTACATGAAGACGCCTGCCAGCAATGCTCACCAGTCAACAAATTGGCCGCACCTGTTTTGCAACAGAGCAAGATACTGTGGATGCAAATATGCCCAGCAGACCAGCTGCATACAATTGCACCGTGGGGCACACATCTGAGGAAATTCCATGTGTACTGTTAGCAGACACTTCCAGGAAAAACAGCAGCAGCACCGCTGCACCTACCTTGCCTCGAAGGCTGCCTGAACAAATAGCAAACCCAAGTGCAGCAGTGCAGTCCTCATCAGCTGCATGTGCCAGAGATAACACTACGCAGGAGCCCCTGCTGCTGCTGTGGCTGCTGCTGTTTTTGCTGCTGTTGGTGCTGCCACTGGTGCTGTCCTTGCTGCAGCAGCTGCAGCTGCAGGTGGCGGCCAGCTGCAGCAGCGACAGTGCTCTGTTGGAGTGTATCCTTGCAGCCTCCAGCTGATGCGGTGCAATGGGCAGCCATCTCAGCACATCTGCAGCAGCAGTCAACAAGTCTTTAGCGTGGTGTCTGCTGTGCCTCCTGTCACCTGGGCGATGGCATCTGCGGCTGAGACAACAGCACAAACAACAGCACGCATGCAGGTCAGGTGACACCTGAGGCAGGCATGCAGGTGATGAACTTGCTTGCCCAGCAGCATGCTACCATAGCAGGTGAATAGATTGATTGCAGAGCTGCCGCCTGTAGCTTCTGTTGCACAGTGCTATACTGCTGCGTGAACAGGTATGTGGGACTGTAAAGAGAGGGTGCAGTGCGCACCTGAGTAGCTGCGTACTGCCTGCTTGAAGCATCCAGCTAGGTGGCTCCTGTTGCCTTCTGCTTTGAAATAAAGGGCTCTTGTTACGTCTTTGATACATCCCTGCAACGGTATCAGGTTCAGTGCTGGTGCGGGCGTGCCGCTGCCACTGCGTGCTGCTCTTGTCTGTGCTGCTGACTCTGCAGTGCTCAGCACGATGACCGCATTGCTGTGCAAGCACTGTTACACCACATTCGTACTTTGGGCTTACTTCTACGCTGCTGGACGAAAGCTGCTCCACAGCTTGCAAGTACAACGGGTACTCGGACAGTAGGCCCCTGGCCCCGATTAAATCTGTGCGATCTGCCGCTGTACCGACAGGCAATCGATCCAGACGTTGTTTCAAGCGTGTTATCATGTGGTGTCAAGTCAGGTCATGAGTCTTAGCTTGCTTATACACAACATGTACTGCTGCTAGCCAGCAACATGGTGCAGTTGATGACAGCAACAATTAAGACATAGAACCAGCACAGCAACCACTTAAATACAACAGCGTGCGTGTAGCCGTGCTGTACATGCAGGCTGACTACCAGCATCATGCTGACAGATGTCATCTGTCATCTGTAACCGTCAAACTGACGACTGCCACACATGCGGTAGCACAGGCCTGAAACCTACAGTCATCATCCTCCTGCCTGGTCAAAATCATGAGATGGTTTGCATACTGGTCTATATCACCATTTTGAGGGCGCTGCTGGTGCTGCACTCTTAAAACACCATCAGCACGGCGCACACGTCGGTATATGCAAGTGCAGTTCATGACATGTTGATCAACAACCTGTCCAGCATCAAAAAGCTAGTGGCAGGCAGGGCGTCTGCATATCAACGACACTGCAATAAGATGAATAACATCATTGATGGCTTGATGTGCCATATGCGCTGAACTAGTTCACACTTCATGAGGTGCCCCTGCATGCCACTCTCACAGAGCACAGATATCGAAGCAAGAAAGATAAGCTGCTGTAGACATCCACGCATGTATCGAAGTTAATTGCTTATTGCTCATTCAAATGGATCTGTAACTCAAAATGATCAGTCTTGGCCAAGCCACAGCAGGCCAGCATTTCAACATTGCCATGCTCTGTAGCTGCAGATGGCAGCTGCAGGAGCAATTGACGCAGCATGATTCAGCAGCAGCCATCTGTTACAAACACAGTAGAACGCACTAATCAATCGGTAGCAGGCAAAGCCCACAAGCACACACAAGATTGTAGTGATGCATCCACCGCAGCAGGACTCTCTAGCGAGTGCCACTTGTGACAGCATCTTGCAGGAACCCATTTGACTAGCTTGCAGGATGGCAGCTGCCTCACCGACAAACATTTACTGCCCTCACTGAAACATCTATGCAGATGATTTCACCTTGCTGCAGCGGCTCATGCCAGCCTGGCCACTTGTGCTGTACCCAGGAGGGCACGGCAGGCAGGTGGTGCGGTCCCTGGAAGCATAGTAGTCCACGCCGCACGCTGCACACACATTGCTGCCAGCTGAAGACACACGGCCCGCCTTGCAGGGCATGCAGCGGCGCTGCGTAGCACTGTAGCCACTGCCAGGCTTGCAGGTTGGCGGCTGCAGAGCAACACAGCGGTAGTCACAGGAACTGGGGTCCCTCTGACACACGGTCTTGTAGGCGGATGGTTCACAGCGCACCCTGCAGGATTGTATGCAGCAGGCACACAGGATGATGGCAGGCAGCCAGGCATGATGTGCTTGTTTGTTGCAGCTGTTTGCCAGGAGCTCAGCACAACGTGCCATAATGGCTGCTCAGTTTCTGCAGTGCATGCGTACTGCTGCCGCGCAATCAAGCTTGCAGGAGACGAGCATGAGTTGCGTACCGGGCCGCTTCTTTACAGCAGGCGTTGAAGGTAAGTTTCAGTGGCTCAACAACCATATTTGGGAACTGCCACTGCATGCTGGTGATCTTCTTGCTGCTTGCACGTGCCTGCCTGTATTGCTGCTGCATGTCTGCTGCAGTCGCTGTATATAAGTGCTATACCCTGGCTGTTGGAGTTCAAACAGCAGGTTCATCATCTACCTGGAGCAAGGATTGTAGGGGCAGGCGCCATCGGCAATGTCTGCTTCGCATGTGTAGCCGCAGGTGCTGCAGAAGCTGGGCTTGCAGACCTGCATGGCAGAAACGGCCGATGTAGGCAGCACCCTTTTGAGGCAGGTACAAGCAAGGAACGGTATTGAATAAGCTTGGCATTGCCTTGCGCCACACCAAGCGCAGATGTGCGATGAGGATAGAAGAGGAGCTATTGATCCACTATATGCGTGCAATCCACAGCGTAGAGAGGCCAAAGCATTGCTGCACCAAGGTGAAAGTTGCTGATGCATAGACATGCAGCACGACACTGGCAGTGCTGTAGCAAGCTTTGGTATAATTTGTGCACTGCTGCTGCTGGACATTGACAACGCAGCAGGATTTGCACTACAGCATGTGCTGGAGCTCACCTTGCTGTCAGGGCACTGAACATTGTCGCAGGGGTTGAAGTTACAGTCCACTAGCGGCTTATCAGCAGGGCACTGCTCGACGTCTGCAGGGATGTTGGGGCCTGTGGAGGTGCCTGGTTCAACTGGCACTGCAGTTGAGTTGTCCTTGCCAGTGCTGGGGGGAACCACACACTTTGCATTGCATCCTGCAAGCAGGCGGCAACATGGGTACTGGGCACACATGCGACACGGCGCCTAATGCATGCAGCAGTAGCAGTTACTATGGAGCTGCTGCAAGCAACAGAGCAGAGACTCGTTTCCTGTTTCTGCAGTATGTTCACGCCGATCTGATGCAGGCGCTTGCCTATTAGTGCACCAGCCTGTTCACAAGTACATCTTCCACCTGCTGGTGTTGCGACATCTTGCAGAACATGCTTGCAGGATGCATCTCCTCAGGCACAGTACGAATGGGCAGTCCTGCAGCTCACCTCCGCAGTAGTCCGACACACACTGTTGCCCAGTTGGACAAGTTTTGGATGCGCAGGGGTCGATCAAGCAGTTGACTGGGCTGCTGCCGTCCGGGCACACGCACTGGGTGTTGCAGCCTGCAGCATGCAGGGGAGAAGCAAAGCCAACGTTAGCATCCCAGGAAACTGTAAGCCTCGGTGCCATGAAATGCCAGCAAGACCAAGGCACGCATAGTGATGTGCAGGTTTCCAAGCCACCAGAATGGGTCCACCACTGCACCATTCTGGTGACTCATCCTTCAGCACCCACCTCCACAGTAGTTGGACACGCACTGCGTGCCCTTCAGGCATGGCATAGCCCTGCATGGGTCAAACAAGCAGTTGACAGGAGAGCTGCCATCTGGGCAGGTGGAGCTCGCTGCAGCACCGTCGCCTGCTGCAGCGTTGGTTGCTGCATCAACGATTGCAGCGCTGCCAGCAGCTTGGCCATCATTGCTGCTAGGAACTGTTGCAATGCCTGGAATGCTGCTGAATGCAGTGTTGCTGGGCCTTGTAACATTGTTGATGGTCTGCAGAGGGCCGCTGGGTTCCTCAGGGTCTCCCAGCCCTGCTGTGTGGAATGTTCCATCTTTCATGCAGCTGATGCTGCACAAGTCATCATCTTCATCGCCACATGCTTCACGCCAGCAGTAGTGCCCAGGCTTGCCCTTGCAGGGGTCAAGAGCGGGATCCTTGCAAGGGTCCAAGCCAACGCCTGCATGATGCAAGATTGTAAAGCTGCAGCAAGTGCTTGTTGCAACAGCAGCAAGCAGCAGGCAGCACACAGCAGGCAGCAGCAGGCGGCCACTCGCTGCTCACCGCAACGCACAGCGTCTTCAGGACATTTCTTCAAGTTGGCCTTTACAGAGACGCTCCCGGCCAAAGTGCATACCAGCAGAACGGTGAAGACGTGCACTAGTCGCATCGCGAGCGATGACAAGAGGCCCCTTGTAGAACAATATTAAACGAAGGCTATGCTGGTGCAAGTACTCTCATATGTCTGCAGACGTGGCCAGGCCGCTGCTATATATATGCAGCTGGGCCATTCAAACACGGTCAAGCTGTTGCAACAGGTGTTATGACACGTGTTAGCCAAAAGCCAGCACTGGATCAATAAGATTGACCGGTTTGTATACTTCTGCACCATGCTATCGGCACACACCCTGGCATCAACGAAGGCACGCACAGCAGTTCTGCTCTGGATGCACCTGCACATGTACAGCAGCCCACTGGCAGGTAAACGTCATCCTGGCATGATACGCTGCCTGCAGACGGCCTATGGGACCATTCCCAAAAAGTTGACTGCTGCTGGAGGAGCAGTGGAGCACCTGATATGCGCTCCAGAACAGACATCATTTGACTGCCAGTAGTACCAGGTCCACTTGTTGCCGCAACAGGGGGCCCCTGCATCGTGTGCAGGTATTGCCTGAGCGGTTTCCTTCAACCATTTAGGATTATCTAAAGCAGACAATCAAACTGCTGACGTGGCATCACACGTCAATCTCAAGTGGTGTGTGAGGGTGGCTAACGTGTACAAAGAGTCTGCATGGCGCCTGGCTCTGAATGCATTCCCTACTGCTCAGCGTATGCAGACTGCCACGGGATGCGCGGCGTGCTCTGCTGCTGTGCCGGGTGTGGAGCATCATTTTTGGACATGTCCTGTTGCAGTTGCTGTGCGTGAAGAGATTGAAGGTCAGCTGAGAGCATTCAACATGTTGCCGGCAGGTGTGAGACTGTCGTGTCGTGCTGTGTGGCTGGCTTGCTCCCCTCAACACACTGTGCACCGACTGGTGTGGGATATGGTCTGCCTGGCAGCCATACATGCGTTTGAAAAAGGCCGCAGAGCGGCCTGGGCTGTAGCAAGTGATCTTGTGGTGCCTGTGCTGGTGGAGCAGGTGGCGGTACGTGCAGCTTTGGGTGCTTTTTGTGATGCGCTTGCTGATTTTGCCGCTACGGCCAGAGTGCCGCGGCGGCATAGGAACCAGCTCTTCACCCGGCAACCGTTTATCTCTTGGCACACTGTGCTGCGGGGTAATGGCCTGCGTGTGGTGCGGCGGTGACAGCCATCATTCTGCATGTTGAGTTTGCCCTTTGACCTCTATCAAGCCTGAGACTGGTGGTCCTGCGCTGCTGGAGCTGTAGGGTCTGTGGTGCAGCTGCTGCAATATGCAGTTGCATCGCCCCTGCAGCAGCCACCTGGCCCTCTGCTCCTTTCCTCCTTGTCTGCTGCCTCAGGCCGATGATCTGACCTTTGTTGGCCAGCTTTGTCCTGTTGAGTTCAGCCCGCCCACTATACTGCACAAAGTATGGTTTGCTGTCACCGACACTGTTTTAGATTAGTTATGCTACATGTCCCATTAGAATCTACACTGCGTGTTGTGAGTCTGACGGTTCTGCCAGCAGAGCCACGTGTCATGTCTCACACACAGAGGCCTTCTCGGGGTGGGCCTCCTTTGGGTGACAGCCTGTTTTTCCGCTGAACTTCTAGCAGCCCTCTTTTGTTTTCGGGTGTTCGTTGCGACGTAGTTGCCTGTGCACACCATGTAACCCCTCCTCTTCGACGTCAATCTCAAGCAATTAATCATGGTAGCTGTTACATCATGTTGGCGCAATAGGCTCATGATCAGCTGCACCGCCACTGCTGCAGGGGTGCAGTTGCTAGCCCTGCACCACTCTCATGCACAGCATCTGCCTAGATGGCTATGCATGACACATATTCATCAGGAAATATAAGCAAGCAACACCCCAAGTTTGGGTGCCTTACACTCCGCACTGTTTATTGAGGGTGCACAACATTTACAGTCCACGAGGATGGAGGCCATACTCTTAGTTTTGATTCAACTGAGTTTGTCGTTAAGGCACTGCCATTCAGTGCATGAGGGACATGACTGTATTGTCAAGCTGTTGTCATATAGTAGATAACCCACATGATGGCAAGATGATCAAGCTGGCTAACCCAGCAGTAGCTTGTACTGCTGCTGAACCAAGGCTGAACCAATAAAAAATATTGTCTTACGCTGCTGACAATCACTATACTATCTTTGAAAGACGCTGCTACAACCACTGCTGCAAGCTGCCAGAGAGCTTGGCAGCAAGTGCAGGCGTAGCAGCAAACATGCGATTACCCAATGGCGCTCCAACAAGCAAAGCGACCATGCCTTTTCTGCAACCACACTGTGCCACCGGGTGGCGGCTGCAGGTATTGTGTGGCTGGCAAGAGCTGCATGCCCACTGCAGGAGTACCTGCAGTACTGCATACCGCAAGCACAGATTCACATGAACACATGCAGGTTGTGCCACCAACTTGGTGGCACAATCTATTGCACCAGCGGCTGGTTCAATTGATTTACCAGTTCAAACAAAACATTCAATGAAGTTCAACTAGCCGTCGATGGTCTTTGTCTTGCTGCAGCGGCTCATTCCAACTTGTCCCAGGGTGCTGTACCCAGGAGGACATGAAAGGCACATGGTGCGGTCGTTGGAAGCATAGTAGTCCACAGCGCATGCTGCACACACATTACTGCCAGCTGATGCTACCCGGCCAGCCTTGCAAGGCATGCAGCGGCGCTGGCTGATGCTGTAGGCGCTTCCAGGCTCGCAGGGTGGTGGGGCAAGTGCCATGCAGCGGTAGCTGCAGGAGTTGGTGTCCCGCTGGCATACAGTTTTGTAGGGAGATGTTTCGCAGCGTACCCTGCAGCAGCATGTGCAAGGTAGTGGTAGGCAGGCGGTGATGGCACATGCCAGACTGTTCCACTAGAGCATGGTGCCAGGTTGCAGCACGGCATGCTGTCTGATGCTGTTCACATCTTAACAGCAGTATGCAAAACCACTCCCTTGCAGGACAGCACCCAGGCTGGTAAGACAAGCTGACAAGCTGCGCAGAACGCCGCTGCGCTGCTGCATTGACACCTGCGTAAATGGCTCTTGTCCTGCTTGCAGGAACCCAACACACTTTGTTCCCTCACCTGGAGCAGGGGTTGTATGGGCAGGCCTCGTTGGCAGCTGATGGCTTCCCCTGGGTTTCACAGGTGTAGCCGCAAGTGCCACAGAAGGTTAGCTTGCACACCTGTATGCCACACGCCGTGCGCTCAGAGGAGAAAGTCGAACGAGTATTTTGGAAGCGCCATTTCCCATGTACGGTACGTGGCATGCAATCTACATGATGCCATCACGCCTTGACAGGGGAACTGCTGAAGAACAGCAGTAGCACCCATACAGCAAATCGTGGCACTGTGCTGCAGTAGCAGCTTGGCAGCTCACCTGCTCATCAAGGCACATCACACCATCACATGGGTTGAAGTTGCAGTCCATGCGCGGCTTGTCAGCAGGGCACTGCTCGCTTGGGGTGGGCACGTTGGGCCCTGTGACCCTGCCTGGTGCAGGGGAGCCTGTAGGGGAGTCGCCCTTCTCAACGGCAGGAGGATCAACACACTTGACATTGCATCCTGCACGCAGGGAACAGACAGAACAGGATCAGCGGAGAAGGAGCATGTGAGCAGCAATATGGGCTGCACTGCCGAAACGAGCTACTACTCTGCAGGGCTGCAGTTGCATGTGGCAAACAAACATGGTGTCAGACATGCCAGGAGCAGCAGCTCACCTCCGCAGTAGTCAGACGCACACTGCTGTCCATTTCCACATCTTGCTGTCTCGCAGGGGTCGATCAAGCAGTTGACGGGGCTGCTGCGATCTGGACACTGCGGCACACACTGCGCGTTGCAACCTGCAGCAGGCAGTGCAGCATTCTTTGTGGCCAGCAGTGCAGCAACGTGCTATCAGCAGCAGATGCACACTGCAAGCTGTACAGCATGTATGCTATGAAGCTGAAGAGCATGGAGGTCATAACACATGTGTTACTGTACTACAGTACTGGCAGTATGCTGCACAGGTGCTGTTGCGCCCCTGCTCCAGGGAAGGGTCATTGCTGGTAAGCACTCACCTCCACAGTAGTTGGAGACGCATTTGGTGCCACAAGGCATGTGGTAGCAGCACATGGGTCAAACAGGCAGTTGACTGGTGCGCTGCCATCCGGGCAGGTGCTGCTGCCGGTTGTGTTGCCTCCACCCATGAGCTCCTCAATGCTGGGCACAGGAACGACGCCTGGGGCAGTGGTGATGCCTCCAGCAATGTCGGTTGGCAACATGTTGCTGTTGCCGTTTGCATCAGTAGAGTCAATAGGGACTTCAATGATGCCTGTGATGGATGCCATGTCGTCCCTTCTGCAGGAGATGTTGCACAGCGTGCTGTCGTCCAGGGTTCATCAGTACGTAGTACGTAGTGCGTAGTACGCTAGAGTACGTGGCGGCTGAGACAGAGTACGCTGTAGTACGGTGCAAAGTACGCTGTACTGTGGGAACTCCCCTAAAAGCCAGGCTGGTGCTTGTGGTTACACAGCTACACGTTGCCCTCACCCCTCAACCTCACAGCTGCCCCCCTCCTCTCCCTCCTCTCCCTCACCCTCACCCCCTCGGCCTCACCCTCACCTTCACCCCCCTCCTCTCCCTCCTCACCCTCCTCTCACCCTCGCTGCCACTCCCCTCCATCTCCTCTTCCTCATCCCACCCAATGAACCCCTCCTCCCCGACAGCCATCTTCCGCACAAGCCTGCCATTAGTGAACACAAACACTAGGTCACGCGCACGTGCAGGTGTGAGCCTGTTGCGCCGCCTGTTGTGAATGAAATCATATGAGGACCACTTGCGCTCACATGAGCATGCACTTGACACCTGAGACAACAGGGTGATGGCCAGCTTCTGCAGCTGGGGGTGGTCTGCACCATATATGCTCCACCACTGGTGCGCTGGCATCGCAGCAGCATCAGCATGCGCCTCTGCTTCGCCAAACAGCCCCTCCTTGCTGCGAAAGGCAGCATATGACAACCGCACAGCCTGCCTATCAGACACTGCCACCAGCTTGTTGATCATCTTCAGCAGGTCAGACACACATGCATCCCTGTTGTTGCCCAGGTCCATCCCCTCATCTGTCAGGAACTCAGGGTCAAGGCAGTAGGCTGCACCATGCAGCGGGCTGCTCATGTACTCCCACCGCTGCGTCCAAATGTCCTGCACCTCATCCATGACCTCATCATCCAGCTGCACCTCCTGCAGCCGCTGCTGCACCTTGTAGGCGTAGTAGTGGATCTTGCCGCTGCTTAGCACATCTCCATCAGCAAAGCGCAGCAGCCGCAGGATAGGCTCGCACACAGTAAACGCCTGCTCAGCTGCTGTCCAGTGTGCAGCGCTCAGGATGATGTCCTTGTAGGTGTTAGCGGTGTCCTGGAATGCAAAGGCAGTGGCACATGGCTGCACAAGTGCCCTTGTGAGAAGTGTTGACCCCACACCTGACAGCATTTGTGGTGCAACAATGCTCATGTGCCACTGCCTTTGCATTCCAGGACACCGCTAACACCTACAAGGACATCATCCTGAGCGCTGCGCACTGGACAGCAGCTGAGCAGGCGTTTACTGTGTGCGAGCCTATCCTGCGGCTGCTGCGCTTCGCTGATGGAGATGTGCCAAGCAGCGGCAAGATCCACTACTACGCCTACAAGGTGCAGCAGCGGCTGCAGGAGGTGCAGCTGGATGATGAGGTCATGGATGAGGTGCAGGACATTTGGACGCAGCGGTGGGAGTACATGAGCAGCCCGCTGCATGGTGCAGCCTACTGCCTCGACCCTGAGTTCCTGACAGATGAGGGGATGGACCTGGGCAACAACAGGGATGCATGTGTGTCTGACCTGCTGAAGATGATCAACAAGCTGGTGGCAGTGTCTGATAGGCAGGCTGTGCGGTTGTCATATGCTGCATTTCGCAGCAAGGAGGGGCTGTTTGGCGAAGCAGAGGCGCATGCTGATGCTGCTGCGATGCCAGCGCACCAGTGGTGGAGCATATATGGTGCAGACCACCCCCAGCTGCAGAAGCTGGCCATCACCCTGTTGTCTCAGGTGTCAAGTGCATGCTCATGTGAGCGCAATTGGTCCTCATATGATTTCATTCACAACAGGCGGCGCAACAGGCTCTCACCTGCACGTGCGCGTGACCTAGTGTTTGTGTTCACTAATGGCAGGCTTGTGCGGAAGATGGCTGTCGGGGAGGAGGGGTTCATTGGGTGGGATGAGGAAGAGGAGATGGAGGGGAGTGGCAGCGAGGGTGAGGGAGAGGAGGGTGAGGAGGGAGAGGAGGGGGGTGAAGGTGAGGGTGAGGCCGAGGGGGTGAGGGTGAGGGTGTAACGATACCCCAAAAGGCGATGCCTCCATGCCTCGTTTCCGGCCTATAGACCCCGTCACGTTACAGAGGGAGAGGAGGGAGAGGAGGGCATCCCGCTTGCTGTTTGGACCATGCCTGCCTTCCCCTGTGCGTTTTGTGCCCTGTGCTTTGAGCACCCTGCTGCTTTTCGTGCTGCACTTCGCACATGCTGCACTGCATGTACTTGTTGGTTTATGGGGAGGTAGGGGCTGCAAGATGCCTCTTGAGTTTTACTTTGGTTGCATCTTGTGGCTTGCTATCGGGTTCTCATGATATGTGAGCTGAAAGAGGGGCAAGTGACTCGCTCTAGGGCGATAGCTTGCCCACCCCTGTAACAGACCTCTTCCGGAGGAGGGCGTCAAGCCATATGTCAGTTACACACAGAAAGAGCATCTTCTGCGAGTCTCCCTTTGAGTGACAGCCTGTTTTGCTGGAGTCAATTCGCGACGTGTTCCAGGATTTCGCTAAGTGTTCGTTGCAACGTAGTTGCCTTCAGCACACCGTGTAACCTCTTCTTCGAGGAGGGCGTCCCTCCCGCAGGGCGGTGCTGCACCGTGGGTGACAGTGGGACGGGAGTTGTGGACACAGTGGGGTAGCGCTGTGGATTGTTTCACACGCGCTGCTGCTGGGAGCCCTTGGGCCTTGCATTGTGTGCCCGTCATCATATCTTCCCTGCGACTCCTGCGGATGCCTGCTTGCCATCGCCTTTGCGTGTTTTGGCGATGGGTTTGCGTGCCCTGCCGCCGTTGCGTCATGTGGGCAACCAGCCTTGGACGTGGATGGTTTGTGCTGGGAGGCGCCGCTGTGGGCCAATCCTCTGTTTACAGTGGTACAGTCATGGCAATGGTTTGATCAACAGCGTCAGGTGGAGGTGGGCTTGGAACAAGTGGTGCCGTGTGGCTTGCTGGAGCTCCCT
>CADDIJ020001513.1:0-11823 GCA_902809745.2 Tetradesmus lagerheimii | reverse complement strand
AAGTGCCAGTGCGATTTCTGCCCGTATTTCAACAGAAGCATCGGACTTGGTCCAATCGTCGCATCAATCGTCGGTGAGCCGCATGCCTTGCGTGTCTTGGATTTTCTTGGTGTTCACGGCGGTGGTCTGGACTATTTCGAGGTGTATGCAAACAACTATAAACGACCGTAATAAAATTATCCAGACAAGCCCCGAAGCATCGGACTTGGTCAAATCGTCGCATCAATCGTCAGTGAGCCGCATGCCTTGCGTGTCTTGGATTTGCTTGGTGTTCACGGTGGTGGTCTGGAATATTTGTAGGAGCATGTGAACATCTATCTCAGACCGAAATAAAATTATCCAGACAAGCCCCGCAGCATCAGACTTTGTCCAATAGTCGCATGAATCGTTGTCGGCGAACCGCATGCTCTGCGTGTCTTGGATTTGCATGTTGTTCACGGTGGTGCTCTGGAATATTTGTAGGAGCATGCAAACGACTATAATAGACCATAATAAAATTATCCAGACAAGCCCCGAAGCATCGGACTTGGTCAAATCGTCGCATCAATCGTCAGTGAGCCGCATGCCTTGCGTGTCTTGGATTTTCTTGGTGTTCACGGCGGTGGTCTGGACTATTTCGAGGTGTATGCAAACAACTATAAAAGACCGTAATAAATTTATCCAGACAAGCCCCAAAGCATCGGACCTGGTCCGATCGTTGCTTCGATTGTTGGCAAGCCGCATGCCCTGCGTGTCTTGGATGGATTTGCTTGGTGTTCACGGTGGTGGTCTGGAATATTTGTAGGAGCATGTGAACATCTATCTCAGACCGAAATAAAATTATCCAGACAAGCCCCGAAGCATCAGACTTGGTCCAATAGTCGCATGAATCGTTGTCGGCGAACCGCATGCTCTGCGTATCTTGGATTTGCTTATTGTTCACGGTGGTGTTCTGGAATATTTGTAGGAGTATGCAAACAACTATAATAGACCATAATAAAATTATCCAGACAAGCCCCGAAGCATCGGTCTTGGTCAAATCGTCGCATCAATCGTCAGTGAGCCGCATGCCTTGCATGTCTTGGATTTTCTTGGTGTTCACGGTGGTGGTCTGGAATATTTGTAGGAGCATGTGAACATCTATCTCAGACCGAAATAAAATTATCCAGACAAGCCCCGCAGCATCAGACTTGGTCCAATAGTCGCATGAATCGTTGTCGGCGAACCGCATGCTCTGCGTGTCTTGGATTTGCATGTTGTTCACGGTGGTGCTCTGGAATATTTGTAGGAGCATGCAAACAACTATAATAGACCATAATAAAATTATCCAGACAAGCCCCGAAGCATCGGACTTGGTCCAATCGTCGCATCAATCGTCGGTGAGCCGCATGCCTTGCGTGTCTTGGATTTTCTTGGTGTTCACGGCGGTGGTCTGGACTATTTCGAGGTGTATGCAAACAACTATAAACGACCGTAATAAAATTATCCAGACAAGCCCCAAAGCATCGGACCTGGTCCGATCGTTGCTTTGATTGTTGGCAAGCCGCATGCCCTGCGTGTCTTGGATGGATTTGCTTGGTGTTCACGGTGGTGGTCTGGAATATTTGTAGGAGCATGTGAACATCTATCTCAGACCGAAATAAAATTATCCAGACAAGCCCCGCAGCATCAGACTTGGTCCAATAGTCGCATGAATCGTTGTCGGCGAACCGCATGCTCTGCGTATGTTGGATTTGCTTATTGTTCACGGTGGTGTTCTGGAATATTTGTAGGAGCATGCAAACAACTATAATAGACCATAATAAAATTATCCAGACAAGCCCCGCAGCATCAGACTTGGTCCAATCGTCGCATCAATCGTCGGTGAGCCGCATGCCTTGCGTGTCTTGGATTTTCTTGGTGTTCCAAAAAAAAAAAATTCTTGGTGTTCACGGCGATGGTCTGGACTATTTCGAGGTGTATGCAAACAACTATAAACGACCGTAATAAATTTATCCAGACAAGCCCCAAAGCATCGGACCTGGTCCGATCGTTGCTTCGATTGTTGGCAAGCCGCAAGCCCTGCGTGTCTTGGATGGATTTGCTTGGTGTTCACGGTGGTGGTCTGGAATATTTGTAGGAGCATGTGAACATCTATCTCAGACCGAAATAAAATTATCCAGACAAGCCCCGAAGCATCGGACTTGGTCCAATCGTCGCATCAATCGTCGGTGAGCCGCATGCCTTGCGTGTCTTTGATTTTCTTGGTGTTCACGGCGGTGGTCTGGACTATTTCGAGGTGTATGCAAACAACTATAAACGACCGTAATAAATTTATCCAGACAAGCCCCAAAGCATCGGACCTGGTCCGATCGTTGCTTCGATTGTTGGCAAGCCGCATGCCCTGCGTGTCTTGGATGGATTTGCTTGGTGTTCACGGTGGTGCTCTGGAATATTTGTAGGAGCATGTGAACATCTATCTCAGACCGAAATAAAATTATCAAGACAAGCCTCGAAGCATCAGACTTGGTCCAATAGTCGCATGAATCGTTGTCGGCGAACCGCATGCTCTGCGTATGTTGGATTTGCTTATTGTTCACGGTGGTGTTCTGGAATATTTGTAGGAGCATGCAAACAACTATAAACGACCGTAATAAAATTATCCAGACAAGCCCCGAAGCATCGGACTTGGTCAAATCGTCGCATCAATCGTCAGTGAGCCGCATGCCTTGCGTGTCTTGGATTTGCTTGGTGTTCACGGTGGTGGTCTGGAATATTTGTAGGAGCATGTGAACATCTATCTCAGACCGAAATAAAATTATCCAGACAAGCCCCGCAGCATCAGACTTGGTCCAATAGTCGCATGAATCGTTGTCGGCGAACCGCATGCTCTGCGTGTCTTGGATTTGCATGTTGTTCACGGTGGTGCTCTGGAATATTTGTAGGAGCATGCAAACGACTATAATAGACCATAATAAAATTATCCAGACAGGCCCCGAAGCATCGGACTTGGTCCAATCGTCGCATCAATCGTCGGTGAGCCGCATGCCTTGCGTGTCTTGGATTTTCTTGGTGTTCACGGCGGTGGTCTGGACTATTTCGAGGAGTATGCAAACAACTATAAACGACCGTAATAAATTTATCCAGACAAGCCCCAAAGCATCGGACCTGGTCCGATCGTTGCTTCGATTGTTGGCAAGCCGCATGCCCTGCGTGTCTTGGATGGATTTGCTTGGTGTTCACGGTGGTGGTCTGGAATATTTGTAGGAGCATGTGAACATCTATTTCAGACCGAAATAAAATTATCCAGACAAGCCCCGAAGCATCAGACTTGGTCCAATAGTCGCATGAATCGTTGTCGGCGAACCGCATGCTCTGCGTATCTTGGATTTGCTTATTGTTCACGGTGGTGTTCTGGAATATTTGTAGGAGTATGCAAACAACTATAATAGACCATAATAAAATTATCCAGACAAGCCCTGAAGCATCGGTCTTGGTCAAATCGTCGCATCAATCGTCAGTGAGCCGCATGCCTTGCATGTCTTGGATTTTCTTGGTGTTCACGGTGGTGGTCTGGAATATTTGTAGGAGCATGTGAACAACTATCTCAGACCGAAATAAAATTATCCAGACAAGCCCCGCAGCATCTGACTTGGTCCAATAGTCGCATGAATCGTTGTCGGCGAACCGCATGCTCTGCGTGTCTTGGATTTGCATGTTGTTCACGGTGGTGCTCTGGAATATTTGTAGGAGCATGCAAACAACTATAATAGACCATAATAAAATTATCCAGACAAGCCCCGAAGCATCGGACCTGGTCCGATTGTTGCTTCGATTGTTGAGATATGGCTATTATTCAGTCTGCCTTGCATCGCACATTATATCGCACATGCTCACAGAGTTTAGTATTTCTGAGTAGAATGAAAAATATTGTGCTTTGTTTGAGGCCGGATTTGAACCTGGGACCTTTGGAATATAATACAGTACTTATATCTGGAAGCTTCTAGAAGCATCTCGATGGATGTGGATTCTCCCACAATCTGAGGTTGTAGAAGATTGTCGAAGTTTCTGGAAGCTATTCTGAAGAGTATTTATAGCTGGTGAAAGCTCTCAAACTGGTAACAAAGTCGCTGCAAGGTTTGCAAGTGCCAGTGCGATTTCTGCCCGTATTTCAACAGACGCATCGGACTTGGTCCAATCGTCGCATCAATCGTCGGTGAGCCGCATGCCTTGCGTGTCTTGGATTTTCTTGGTGTTCACGGCGGTGGTCTGGACTATTTCGAGGTGTATGCAAACGACTATAATAGACCATAATAAAATAATCCAGACAAGCCCCGAAGCATCGGACTTGGTCCAATCGTCGCATCAATCGTCGGTGAGCCGCATGCCTTGCGTGTCTTGGATTTTCTTGGTGTTCACGGCGGTGGTCTGGACTATTTCGAGGTGTATGCAAACAACTATAAACGACCGTAATAAATTTATCCAGACAAGCCCCAAAGCATCGGACCTGGTCCGATCGTTGCTTCGATTGTTGGCAAGCCGCATGCCCTGCGTGTCTTGGATGGATTTGCTTGGTGTTCACGGTGGTGGTCTGGAATATTTGTAGGAGCATGTGAACAACTATCTCAGACCGAAATAAAATTATCAAGACAAGCCCCGCAGCATCAGACTTGGTCCAATAGTCGCATGAATCGTTGTCGGCGAACCGCATGCTCTGCGTGTCTTGGATTTGCATGTTGTTCACGGTGGTGCTCTGGAATATTTGTAGGAGCATGCAAACAACTATAATAGACCATAATAAAATTATCCAGACAAGCCCCGAAGCATCGGACTTGGTCCAATCGTCGCATCAATCGTCGGTGAGCCGCATGCCTTGCGTGTCTTGGATTTTCTTGGTGTTCACGGCGGTGGTCTGGACTATTTCGAGGTGTATGCAAACAACTATAAAAGACCGTAATAAAATTATCCAGACAAGCCCCAAAGCATCGGACCTGGTCCGATCGTTGCTTCGATTGTTGGCAAGCCGCATGCCCTGCGTGTCTTGGATGGATTTGCTTGGTGTTCACGGTGGTGGTCTGGAATATTTGTAGGAGCATGTGAACATCTATCTCAGACCGAAATAAAATTATCCAGACAAGCCCCGAAGCATCAGACTTGGTCCAATAGTCGCATGAATCGTTGTCGGCGAACCGCATGCTCTGCGTATCTTGGATTTGCTTATTGTTCACGGTGGTGTTCTGGAATATTTGTAGGAGTATGCAAACAACTATAATAGACCATAATAAAATTATCCAGACAAGCCCCGAAGCATCGGTCTTGGTCAAATCGTCGCATCAATCGTCAGTGAGCCGCATGCCTTGCATGTCTTGGATTTTCTTGGTGTTCACGGTGGTGGTCTGGAATATTTGTAGGAGCATGTGAACATCTATCTCAGACCGAAATAAAATTATCCAGACAAGCCCCGCAGCATCAGACTTGGTCCAATAGTCGCATGAATCGTTGTCGGCGAACCGCATGCTCTGCGTGTCTTGGATTTGCATGTTGTTCACGGTGGTGCTCTGGAATATTTGTAGGAGCATGCAAACAACTATAATAGACCATAATAAAATTATCCAGACAAGCCCCGAAGCATCGGACCTGGTCCGATCGTTGCTTCGATTGTTGAGATATGGCTATTATTCAGTCTGCCTTGCATCGCACATTATATCGCACATGCTCACAGAGTTTAGTATTTCTGAGTAGAATGAAAAATATTGTGCTTTGTTTGAGGCCGGATTTGAACCTGGGACCTTTGGAATATAATACAGTACTTATATCTGGAAGCTTCTAGAAGCATCTCGAAGGATGTGGATTCTCCCACAATCTGAGGTTGTAGAAGATTGTCGAAGTTTCTGGAAGCTATTCTGAAGAGTATTTATAGCTGGTGAAAGCTCTCAAACTGGTAACAAAGTCGCTGCAAGGTTTGCAAGTGCCAGTGCGATTTCTGCCCGTATTTCAACAGAAGCATCGGACTTGGTCCAATCGTCGCATCAATCGTCGGTGAGCCGCATGCCTTGCGTGTCTTGGATTTTCTTGGTGTTCACGGCGGTGGTCTGGACTATTTCGAGGTGTATGCAAACAACTATAAACGACCGTAATAAAATTATCCAGACAAGCCCCGAAGCATCGGACTTGGTCAAATCGTCGCATCAATCGTCAGTGAGCCGCATGCCTTGCGTGTCTTGGATTTGCTTGGTGTTCACGGTGGTGGTCTGGAATATTTGTAGGAGCATGTGAACATCTATCTCAGACCGAAATAAAATTATCCAGACAAGCCCCGCAGCATCAGACTTGGTCCAATAGTCGCATGAATCGTTGTCGGCGAACCGCATGCTCTGCGTGTCTTGGATTTGCATGTTGTTCACGGTGGTGCTCTGGAATATTTGTAGGAGCATGCAAACGACTATAATAGACCATAATAAAATTATCCAGACAAGCCCCGAAGCATCGGACTTGGTCCAATCGTCGCATCAATCGTCGGTGAGCCGCATGCCTTGCGTGTCTTGGATTTTCTTGGTGTTCACGGCGGTGGTCTGGACTATTTCGAGGTGTATGCAAACAACTATAAACGACCGTAATAAAATTATCCAGACAAGCCCCAAAGCATCGGACCTGGTCCGATCGTTGCTTCGATTGTTGGCAAGCCGCATGCCCTGCGTGTCTTGGATGGATTTGCTTGGTGTTCACGGTGGTGGTCTGGAATATTTGTAGGAGCATGTGAACATCTATCTCAGACCGAAATAAAATTATCCAGACAAGCCCCGAAGCATCAGACTTGGTCCAATAGTCGCATGAATCGTTGTCGGCGAACCGCATGCTCTGCGTATCTTGGATTTGCTTATTGTTCACGGTGGTGTTCTGGAATATTTGTAGGAGCATGCAAACAACTATAATAGACCATAATAAAATTATCCAGACAAGCCCCGAAGCATCGGTCTTGGTCAAATCGTCGCATCAATCGTCAGTGAGCCGCATGCCTTGCGTGTCTTGGATTTTCTTGGTGTTCACGGTGGTGGTCTGGAATATTTGTAGGAGCATGTGAACATCTATCTCAGACCGAAATAAAATTATCCAGACAAGCCCCGCAGCATCAGACTTGGTCCAATAGTCGCATGAATCGTTGTCGGCGAACCGCATGCTCTGCGTGTCTTGGATTTGCATGTTGTTCACGGTGGTGCTCTGGAATATTTGTAGGAGCATGCAAACAACTATAATAGACCATAATAAAATTATCCAGACAAGCCCCGAAGCATCGGACTTGGTCCAATCGTCGCATCAATCGTCGGTGAGCCGCATGCCTTGCGTGTCTTGGATTTTCTTGGTGTTCACGGCGGTGGTCTGGACTATTTCGAGGTGTATGCAAACAACTATAAACGACCGTAATAAAATTATCCAGACAAGCCCCAAAGCATCGGACCTGGTCCGATCGTTGCTTCGATTGTTGGCAAGCCGCATGCCCTGCGTGTCTTGGATGGATTTGCTTGGTGTTCACGGTGGTGGTCTGGAATATTTGTAGGAGCATGTGAACATCTATCTCAGACCGAAATAAAATTATCCAGACAAGCCCCGCAGCATCAGACTTGGTCCAATAGTCGCATGAATCGTTGTCGGCGAACCGCATGCTCTGCGTATGTTGGATTTGCTTATTGTTCACGGTGGTGTTCTGGAATATTTGTAGGAGCATGCAAACAACTATAATAGACCATAATAAAATTATCCAGACAAGCCCCGAAACATCGGACTTGGTCCAATCGTCGCATCAATCGTCGGTGAGCCGCATGCCTTGCGTGTCTTGGATTTTCTTGGTGTTCCAAAAAAAAAAAATTCTTGGTGTTCACGGCGGTGGTCTGGACTATTTCGAGGTGTATGCAAACAACTATAAACGACCGTAATAAATTTATCCAGACAAGCCCCAAAGCATCGGACCTGGTCCGATCGTTGCTTCGATTGTTGGCAAGCCGCATGCCCTGCGTGTCTTGGATGGATTTGCTTGGTGTTCACGGTGGTGGTCTGGAATATTTGTAGGAGCATGTGAACATCTATCTCAGACCGAAATAAAATTATCCAGACAAGCCCCGAAGCATCGGACTTGGTCCAATCGTCGCATCAATCGTCGGTGAGCCGCATGCCTTGCGTGTCTTGGATTTTCTTGGTGTTCACGGCGGTGGTCTGGACTATTTCGAGGTGTATGCAAACAACTATAAACGACCGTAATAAATTTATCCAGACAAGCCCCAAAGCATCGGACCTGGTCCGATCGTTGCTTCGATTGTTGGCAAGCCGCATGCCCTGCGTGTCTTGGATGGATTTGCTTGGTGTTCACGGTGGTGCTCTGGAATATTTGTAGGAGCATGTGAACATCTATCTCAGACCGAAATAAAATTATCAAGACAAGCCTCGAAGCATCAGACTTGGTCCAATAGTCGCATGAATCGTTGTCGGCGAACCGCATGCTCTGCGTATGTTGGATTTGCTTATTGTTCACGGTGGTGTTCTGGAATATTTGTAGGAGCATGCAAACAACTATAAACGACCGTAATAAAATTATCCAGACAAGCCCCGAAGCATCGGACTTGGTCAAATCGTCGCATCAATCGTCAGTGAGCCGCATGCCTTGCGTGTCTTGGATTTGCTTGGTGTTCACGGTGGTGGTCTGGAATATTTGTAGGAGCATGTGAACATCTATCTCAGACCGAAATAAAATTATCCAGACAAGCCCCGCAGCATCAGACTTGGTCCAATAGTCGCATGAATCGTTGTCGGCGAACCGCATGCTCTGCGTGTCTTGGATTTGCATGTTGTTCACGGTGGTGCTCTGGAATATTTGTAGGAGCATGCAAACGACTATAATAGACCATAATAAAATTATCCAGACAGGCCCCGAAGCATCGGACTTGGTCCAATCGTCGCATCAATCGTCGGTGAGCCGCATGCCTTGCGTGTCTTGGATTTTCTTGGTGTTCACGGCGGTGGTCTGGACTATTTCGAGGTGTATGCAAACAACTATAAACGACCGTAATAAATTTATCCAGACAAGCCCCAAAGCATCGGACCTGGTCCGATCGTTGCTTCGATTGTTGGCAAGCCGCATGCCCTGCGTGTCTTGGATGGATTTGCTTGGTGTTCACGGTGGTGGTCTGGAATATTTGTAGGAGCATGTGAACATCTATCTCAGACCGAAATAAAATTATCCAGACAAGCCCCGAAGCATCAGACTTGGTCCAATAGTCGCATGAATCGTTGTCGGCGAACCGCATGCTCTGCGTATCTTGGATTTGCTTATTGTTCACGGTGGTGTTCTGGAATATTTGTAGGAGTATGCAAACAACTATAATAGACCATAATAAAATTATCCAGACAAGCCCTGAAGCATCGGTCTTGGTCAAATCGTCGCATCAATCGTCAGTGAGCCGCATGCCTTGCATGTCTTGGATTTTCTTGGTGTTCACGGTGGTGGTCTGGAATATTTGTAGGAGCATGTGAACATCTATCTCAGACCGAAATAAAATTATCCAGACAAGCCCCGCAGCATCAGACTTGGTCCAATAGTCGCATGAATCGTTGTCGGCGAACCGCATGCTCTGCGTGTCTTGGATTTGCATGTTGTTCACGGTGGTGCTCTGGAATATTTGTAGGAGCATGCAAACAACTATAATAGACCATAATAAAATTATCCAGACAAGCCCCGAAGCATCGGACCTGGTCCGATCGTTGCTTCGATTGTTGAGATATGGCTATTATTCAGTCTGCCTTGCATCGCACATTATATCGCACATGCTCACAGAGTTTAGTATTTCTGAGTAGAATGAAAAATATTGTGCTTTGTTTGAGGCCGGATTTGAACCTGGGACCTTTGGAATATAATACAGTACTTATATCTGGAAGCTTCTAGAAGCATCTCGAAGGATGTGGATTCTCCCACAATCTGAGGTTGTAGAAGATTGTCGAAGTTTCTGGAAGCTATTCTGAAGAGTATTTATAGCTGGTGAAAGCTCTCAAACTGGTAACAAAGTCGCTGCAAGGTTTGCAAGTGCCAGTGCGATTTCTGCCCGTATTTCAACAGACGCATCGGACTTGGTCCAATCGTCGCATCAATCGTCGGTGAGCCGCATGCCTTGCGTGTCTTGGATTTTCTTGGTGTTCACGGCGGTGGTCTGGACTATTTCGAGGTGTATGCAAACGACTATAATAGACCATAATAAAATAATCCAGACAAGCCCCGAAGCATCGGACTTGGTCCAATCGTCGCATCAATCGTCGGTGAGCCGCATGCCTTGCGTGTCTTGGATTTTCTTGGTGTTCACGGCGGTGGTCTGGACTATTTCGAGGTGTATGCAAACAACTATAAACGACCGAAATAAAATTATCCAGACAAGCCCCGCAGCATCAGACTTGGTCCAATAGTCGCATGAATCGTTGTCGGCGAACCGCATGCTCTGCGTGTCTTGGATTTGCATGTTGTTCACGGTGGTGCTCTGGAATATTTGTAGGAGCATGCAAACAACTATAATAGACCATAATAAAATTATCCAGACAAGCCCCGAAGCATCGGACCTGGTCCGATCGTCGCATCAATCGTCGGTGAGCCGCATGCCTTGCGTGTCTTGGATTTTCTTGGTGTTCACGGCGGTGGTCTGGACTATTTCGAGGTGTATGCAAACAACTATAAACGACCGTAATAAATTTATCCAGACAAGCCCCAAAGCATCGGACCTGGTCCGATCGTTGCTTCGATTGTTGGCAAGCCGCATGCCCTGCCTGTCTTGGATGGATTTGCTTGGTGTTCACGGTGGTGGTCTGGAATATTTGTAGGAGCATGTGAACATCTATCTCAGACCGAAATAAAATTATCCAGACAAGCCCCGCAGCATCAGACTTGGTCAAATAGTCGCATGAATCGTTGTCGGCGAACCGCATGCTCTGCGTATCTTGGATTTGCTTATTGTTCACGGTGGTGTTCTGGAATATTTGTAGGAGCATGCAAACAACTATAATAGACCATAATAAAATTATCCAGACAAGCCCCGAAGCATCGGACTTGGTCAAATCGTCGCATCAATCGTCAGTGAGCCGCATGCCTTGCGTGTCTTGGATTTTCTTGGTGTTCACGGCGGTGGTCTGGACTATTTCGAGGTGTATGCAAACAACTATAAAAGACCGTAATAAAATTATCCAGACAAGCCCCAAAGCATCGGACCTGGTCCGATCGTTGCTTCGATCGTTGGCAAGCCGCATGCCCTGCGTGTCTTGGATGGATTTGCTTGGTGTTCACGGTGGTGGTCTGGAATATTTGTAGGAGCATGTGAACAACTATCTCAGACCGAAATAAAATTATCCAGACAAGCCCCGCAGCATCAGACTTGGTCCAATAGTCGCATGAATCGTTGTCGGCGAACCGCATGCTCTGCGTATCTTGGATTTGCATGTTGTTCACGGTGCTGTTCTGGAATATTTGTAGGAGCATGCAAACAACTATAATAGACCATAATATAATTATCCAGACAAGCCCCGAAGCATCGGACTTGGTCCAATCGTCGCATCAATCGTCGGTGAGCCGCATGCCTTGCGTGTCTTGGATTTTCTTGGTGTTCCAAAAAAAAAAAATTCTTGGTGTTCACGGCGGTGGTCTGGACTATTTCGAGGTGTATGCAAACAACTATAAAAGACCGTAATAAAATTATCCAGACAAGCCCCAAAGCATCGGACCTGGTAAGATCGTTGCTTCGATTGTTGGCAAGCCGCATGCCCTGCGTGTCTTGGATGGATTTGCTTGGTGTTCACGGTGGTGGTCTGGAATATTTGTAGGAGCATGTGAACAACTATCTC
>CADDIJ020001508.1:0-31576 GCA_902809745.2 Tetradesmus lagerheimii | reverse complement strand
ACTTCATGCATGATGCATGGCCCATGTGGTGCTGCTGACCCCACATGCCCTTGCATGAGGGACGGCACATGCACCAAGGGTTATCCCCGTGAGTTCTCTCAGCACACGCTTGACACTGGCAAAAGCTACCCTGTGTACCGCCGCCGTGATGATGGTCGCCAGCACATTGGTCGGGGTGGGTGGCACTTTGACAATAGGTGGGTTGTACCCTACAACCCGTTCTTGACTCTGCGGTACAACTGTCACATTAATGTAGAGGTGTGTAGCTCTGTAGCTGCTGTTAAGTATCTATATAAGTATGTGTACAAGGGGCATGATAGGGCCATGGTGGAGGTGCGTGAGGGTGGTGCAGCTGCCGGGGGTGGGGATGGCCAAGCGCCTGCGCAGGTTGTGGATCGTGACGAGGTCAAAGCCCACTTGGATGGGCGGTACGTTTCGGCCTCTGAGTGTGTGCACAGGCTTTTGCGCTTTGATCTGCACAAGGAGCAACCCAATGTGGTGCGGTTGCATGTGCATTTGCCAGGCCAGCAAACTGTGACCATCCCTGAGCAGGGTGACCCAGATGTTGACAGGGCAGCTGCTTTAGCAGCTCTTGATGCCGGCAGTCGCACCACTTTGACCGAGTGGTTCAGGTTCAATGCCAATGCTCCCAAAGGCCATGTTTGCCATGAGACACTGTATCACGACTTTCCAACCAGCTTTCGGTGGGATGCGGGTGCAAAGGTGTGGAAGGAGCGTGCGCATGAACGTGGCAGACCAGCCGTTGGCCGCATGTACTTTGTGCAGCCCACTGCCGGTGAGAGGTACTACTTGCGCATGTTGTTGTGTCATGTGCCTGGCGCTACGGGTTTCAACGACCTACGCACAGTCAATGGTGTTGTGCATGCCACCTTCCAGGCTGCCTGCCAGGCCCGTGGTTTGTTGGCCGACGATGCTGAGTGGCGCACATGCATGCAAGAGGCGGCAGTGTTTGCGCCACCGCATCGCCTGCGTGCATTGTTTGCGACCCTCTTGGCATTCAATGATGTTGCCGACCCTCGGCAGTTGTGGAACGAATTCAAGAATGACATGTGCGAGGATCTGTTGCATGCAGTTAGGGCTGTCAACCCTGCACGTGACTTTGATGATGAAATTTGGGGGAGGGGTTTGCGAGACGTTGCTGTGCATCTACAAAGCATGGGTGGCCGCACTTTGGCAGAGTTCAACTTGCCTGTGGAGCTTGCTCAAGTTGCAGGTGTTGTGTCTCCTGACCTGCTGGTGCAGCAGGAAAGGGACAGGTACTCCAGGCAAGAGCAAGCTGCATTGTTAGCTGCTTCACTGAACAGTCTAAACACACAACAACGGGCGGTGTATGATGGTGTTATGGCTGCAGTGGCACAGGCCCGCGCTGGTGGCTTGAACGGTGGGAATGTGTTCTTTGTTGATGGGGTCGGGGGTGCAGGCAAGACGTTCACCTACAGTTGCTTGCTGGCTGGTGTGCGCTCGCAACCTGATGGCATTGCCCTGTCCGTTGCTTCATCCGGCATCGCTGCTTTGTTGCTGCCGGGTGGGCGCACAGCACACTCCAGGTTCAAGATCCCTGTGCAGGGCTTGGATAAGGATTCTGTTTGTTTCATCAGCAGGCAGTCTCCTGAGGCAGCTTTGGTGAGGGCTGCCGACTTGATTGTGTGGGATGAGGCGCCTATGATGCACAAGCACGTTTTTGAGGCTGTTGATAGAACCTTTAGGGACATCATGGGCCGCCCCAACGAGTTGTTTGGGGGCAAGGTGGTGGTGTTGGGCGGCGATTTTAGGCAAATCTTGCCCGTTGTGCCGCGTGGCAATAGGGGGCAGATTGTGGCAGCAAGTCTTAAGCGGTCCAACATCATATGGCCTCATGCGCAGGTCTTCCAGCTGCACGAGAACATGCGTGTCAGCATGTTGCGCCAAGCCGGCGATCAGCAGCAGGCACAGGAGCTACAAGACTTTGCTGCATTTCTCAAGCGTGTTGGGGAGGGGACAGAGCAGGAATACCCCACTGTTGGTGAGTCTGCAATGCGCATCCCGCCCTACATGTGTTGTGGTGGTGGCCCTCAGGCCAGTGTGAGGGATCTGATTCAGGAAGTCTATGGGGGTTTGCAGGGCATGGAGCCCGGTCAGCGTGCTGAGTACATCGTAGAGCGTGCCATCCTGACACCCCTCAATCAGCATGTTGATGCTGTCAACGTGCAGATGATGGAGTGGATGTCGACCTTTGATGGGGGGGCTGAACAAAGGGAGTACTTGAGTGCAGATGGGATTGTGGGCGAGGATGGGCGCGGGGGGCTATATCCGACAGAGTTTTTGAACAACCTGAACTTTTCAGGAGTGCCCCCTCACAAGTTGTTGTTGCGGGTGGGGTGCCCCATTATTTTGCTGAGAAACTTGACGGGAGGGCTTGCTAATGGTACGCGTTTGATTGTCACAAGGCTGGGGGACCGCGTTATTGAGGCAAGGGTTGCCACAGGCCCCTCCAAAGGCGAGGTGGTGTGTATACCTCGCCTTGCGATCACGCCGTCTGACTCGAGCATGCCATTCACCTTGCGTAGGTTGCAGTTCCCTGTCCGGCCCGCCTTTGCCATGACTATCAACAAGTCGCAGGGTCAAACCTTGAAGATGGTTGGGGTGTACTTGCCGAAATCAGTCTTTTGTCACGGACAGTTGTATGTGGCTCTGTCCCGTGTTGGCAGTAAACAAGCTGTGCGTGTGTTGGTTGAAGGGGGTTGGGTGAATCAGCGGGAGATTGACAATGTGCCTGAAGGAATGTACACTGCGAATGTGGTTTACCGTGAAGTGTTGACATGACAGGCCCAACCACTGATGTGGGGATGCCTTCTTGGTGTTGTACTTGGCAGAGCCCAACCACTGACGTGGGGATGCTCTGTGTCTTTGCATCAATTGTAGTGCCAGTGCCCAACCACTGATGTGGGGATGCATAGCGCTGTGTGTTTTGTAGTAGGGTGATGACAAGGCCCGACCACTGATGTGGGGATGCCTTGCATTGTAACAGCTACATCAAACACGCTGACTGAGTGCCAAAGTCCATTGCCGTGGCATTATGCCACGGGTTCCACACTAGTCTGAGGCTAACAGTAGTAGAACAACAGGATACTACTTTCAGCACCTGGGGCACAGTGTTCAATCACTGCAATCGTCTCGCTGCCACAGCAATCAGTGACAACTACCCAACTCAGCCACCCTTGCAATCAGGAGCTGCAAGAAACAGAGTACTACGTGGCACGTATCAACATAAATAACAATCATTATTTTGATAATATGTGCTGTGGCCCCTATCACAAAGAAGCACTTCATACACAGCAGCAGTCTGTCAACCTGGCAGGCAGCCAAACGCGCCGCCTGGACTGCATGCGATTTTGCAGGATACTTTCAGAGCAGTGCAGAGGCACGACCCCAGCCACAGCAAACACACTAGCAAAGACGCTCGAGGGCCGGCCGTCTTTGACTTCGATAGATGACTACCAGATTGTACCATGGAAAACCCCGGCCGCTACAGGAGGCCCCACTGAGACTGGAGTACAGTCACCATAAGGTACAGTACCTTATGCTGTTCCATGACTGGACTCCCAGCCCTGCCAGGCTCCAAGTGGGCCACCCACACTCCCCACTGAGTGCAGCACAACTTTCTGAGCGCATATGTGCAGCCATTATCGTCGGCGCACCAAGATGCATGCTGCGTGTGCTCCTGTGCAGATACATACACAAACACCAACGCAGCTGCGTGTTGTGACGCAGCAGTTTTGGAAGGGAAGTTCACTCTTGATTCTAGACTGCGTGACGAGTCGTCACGTACTTTGCAAAGACAAATGTGTAATGTGACAAGCGGTGCTTCCAGCTGGGGCAGCTGAGAGGCAGTTGCACCCCGCTGGCAGCATATTTACCATACTATGGTGCATTAATTGCATGCTATTCCTGATGTGTTCCTGCTGCCACATTGTTGAAAAGCAGGCACACTACTGTAAGCAGTAGTCACAGGGTATCACAAGATCAGATCAGCAATCTACCAGATATTAACGCGGCGTGTTATGTGCATGTGTAGTTGTGTGCAGACTACCGCAGGCAGTGGTCACGCTTTTCATACCAAAGTTCAGCTGCCCTGAGGGCAGCAGACCTTCAATACGACACGTGTTATGCGCAGGTGTAGGTGTGCGCATGCCATATGGCGGACACACATCACCATGATGACACCCCCTCACAATGTGCTGCTGTATGCACCATCACACTGTATGGCATGCCATGTGCTCTGAAAGCACAGCTGCACAGCTGAATGCTGTGCCGCAGCAACATGTCTGCCTGTACCTCACAGCAGCAGCCATCTGCCGCCCTGTACCAGCCAGATCAGCAACCGTTGTTCAGCGGCCTCATCTTTACACCTTAAGCCAATGGCTGCTGCCGTCACCGCCGACCTCAGTGAGCTGAGCTTACGTTGGACTTCACTTGCCTTGCCACCGGGTGCTCAGCCTCTTGAAGGAGATTGAAGCGACATCCCCAACCTGCAGCAGCAGCATCAGCAGCACGATAACATGTTTAAAACAACGCATCGATGTAGGCTGTACTAGCCCTGCTGCAAGGTGCCTACACCTGCATTGAAGAGTCACCAACTTGGCGAGTACTATGTGGCCATGGCTTGATGACGAATGCTGCGCCAACCAACACACTGCGCTTTGCAAATCACCTGCAGCTGCTGCAGCTGAGCTTGCCGGCAAACATTCCGCAACTGCAAAGTATTGTCCGACAGCATGATGCTGTCACCCTTGGACCTGCAGATGTGTCTGATGCTCACCTTGGTCTCAGTGGGCTTGTCAGGCTTGACCTGCAGACAACACCAAACACGTCAAACATGGCTGTCATGTGGCGTGACATGACGGGGGTTACCCTGAATTACACGAGCACACACAATCGGGGTAAACTTGTCATGAACAGCACAAGCCGCCCGCCTCCCCCCCCTACACATACACACACATTTTCCTGGGGCTACTCAGTAACCGACTGCCAGCATCACAGTTCCAGACTTGACCGCTCCCTGCTGCTGGCTCACCTGTGTCTGCACTGCTGAGAAGGGCCTTGAGGCCAGCAGGTTCCTATTGCCAAAATTGCTCAGCCTCTTGAAGGCGATTGAAGCGACATCCCCAACCTGCAGCAGCAGCAGCAGCAACAGCAGCAGCGCGACGCTATCATGACATGCTGTGAGTTCAGAGGAGCAACGTTGTCGTTAGACGCCTGACAGTATTGCTTGTGGTTGTGGACGCAGCCTGTGTTAGCTAGTACATATATGGCGTGACAATCAGGTTCCACAAAGCCGCGAGCTGCTGCTGCAACCTCTCCCCAACGACTGTGGAACTTGGTTGTCTGCACTGATGCTGCTGCTTTTGCTGCTAAACGATGCTTGTTGTGTCGCTCACTTTTGTCTCAGAAGGTTTCACGGGCTTCACCTACAAGCAGCAGCAGCAGCAGCATGCCGATGCACGTAGGGCGGGTGTGAACTTCACTGAACTGCAGCTGCAGCATCTGAGCACAGTGGCAAGAGAGAGTTGGAGGCGCTGGGTTTGGGCCATGTCATGTTTCCAGTTATTCAACGATAAAGATGCGGCTATTCAGTACTTGGTTGCGCACAAGCTAAGTACTGGCCGGCCAGACTCTACCACACCTCTATGCTGGCGCACAATTACTGGCGCGGGGAATATCCGCGATGGGTCCTATATGCTGATCGATCTGCGGTGAAAGCTAACGCGTTTCACCTGTGTTTGCACAGCAGAGAACGGCCTGGATGCGGCCAGGCACTCGCTGACTAGTACAGCCAGCACCTGCACCGTGCAGGAACGGCGTTCCGACACAAGAGCCATCCGGGCAAACGGTGAGTGATGAATAGTTAAGCTATAGTAAATTGCACCAATGTACAACAGCAACATCGAGCTTACCAGGATGGAGATCAGCACTCTCTTGGCCATTTTGACTGACAGTGCACTGTGAGGCTTTCGGGGCGGGAGCGTTGCTGTGGCGACTTGGCGAAGTTGCTTGACGTTTCAATGACAGATTGCACATCAGTGTCAAATTATTTGCACTGATGATCAATATATGTGCACTAATGATCGGAAATGCTTGGATCGGCGGCTTGTTCTGTTATATAACGCAGAACGAGTATATCCAAAAAGTGTGCGACAACTTGAGCAGACACCCGTGATTAAGTGAATCTTCACGCGCTCTCAGAGGGTGGGGTAATTGTATGTGGTGCTGTGTGTGGTGAGAAAAGGGCTCGCAAACGGGTGTTACGCCTCGACTCTGCGCAATCTACAACAGCTGTTATCTGCTGTTTTCTGCTGCTCTGGGGTGCTGCTGCCTGCACATAATCTTAGTGAAGCTGTAACCTATGAAAGGCGTCCCTTGCTGGCTGATTAGGCCCTGCAGTGCTGCTGTGTTGGTTACTGTGCCGCTGCTGCTGCTGCTGTGCTCGGTTAAGCTGTGTGCGCTGTATGCTTGCATATCGCTGCGATTTCTACTGTCTACTGCGGATCAGCTTTCAGCACCACAGGCAGCTGCTGCGCGTGTGCAGCTGGCTTGATTGAATACAGTTGGTTGGGAACTACCAACACACACACTGTCCTAGGCACAATCATCTTGCGTGATCACGCTGACTTCTGGAGGTGAAGTTTACTAGCACTTCGGAGCCGGCGCTGACAGCAGGTATGTGGCCTGCAGGACAGCTGGCTTGCAAGCAAACTAAGGCAGTGGCACTGGCAGCTGTGTCTTGCTGTACCTGCCTCATGCAGCTGGTTGCTATGCCAGTACTACTGCTTGTGTGCACAGTATGATGTACTGTCTGATTTCTGGGACCTGCTGTTTGTACCTGCTCCAGTTGAAAGGCAAAATGCATAGCCTACTTTGCAGCTGCAGTACTTTGCCAGCATTACAGCTCTGCTGCTGCTGGTTCAGGGTATTGTGTATGAAGTGCGTGCCCACCTTTTCATGCTGTAGCTGATCTGCTGCTGCTGCTGCAGGTTGTGCAGCTCAAAGTATCACAGCAGTAGTGTCCTTTGCAAGTTATCAATGCTTCCTGGACAGCAGCACAGTTTGCAGCAGACAGCATCAATTGATTAGTTATAGGGTGCTGCCAACTGCAGTGCTATTGAATTTCAGCTGCTGTCTGCTGGTTTGCATTGCAGCAGCATCATGCTCTTCCTGGGCCTGCACTGCTGCTGCTCAAAATTCCGAAGCAACTGCACAGCGAGGCAACATATTTAAATACAATTAAATATTTTTTCAAACTTTTGCAGGGTTACTTGCAGCAGAATCGCGCCTGCGTTGTCTGCCTCAACGTTTTGGACACTTTGGCTCATCGGCTCACCTGACGGACTCTCGCTCCCCAGTCGTGGCTAGCTGCTTCACAGAGAGGTACGTTGCAGCTGGTATTACGGTTGGAAATTTAGCAGTGCTGCAGGTGTGTGAATCCGCGTTGGGTCATTGAGTCGCACACTTCCGTCGTATGAACGGGCACCGAAACCTCACTGCATTCTACTGCTTTTCATATCACTATACGCATCAATGAATTCAGCTCTCGTAGCTGCAACCCCAGCAGTGTTCATGCATCGGACCAGGGCAGGCCAAGAGTCGTGCCATCTAACGAGTGCCATAGCAGCACAGCAACATCTGGCTGTCAAACACCAGTGATAGCAACAAGAAGCAACATCAGAAGCTTGATCAACACTGCAGCATGTGTGATCGTGCTTGCAGTGAAAAGTGACTCATGATACTGCTGCTGCTCATGCACACACGCAGCATCGCATGCTGCGCTTTTTGCACATGGTCACCCTCAGCACTTGCACACCATCTCAACTCACAAAGCAACTACTACACTACACTCTGAACTTGCTTGCACCTGGACATGCTTGCTTACAGGCCAGCAGGCAGTTATAACCACCAAGCAGCAGCATGCCTACACTGAGGCGCAGGCGCATCACTGTGCGCACATACAGGAGCGCAACCAGTGCTGGAGCTGTCAGACAGGTGAGCATCCAGGGATAACACAAAACACACCCACACCATAGCTGCTGGTTATTTCACCTGCAGCAAGCAGCAGTATGTTGTGTGTGCCCAACAGTAGTAGAACAGCACATCAGCGCTGATCTTTCTTTGGCCAGTTACCAGCAGTACCCTTGCGCTGCTTGTTATCACGGCACACAAACATCCTGCTCAGAGCGCTGCGCACCACATCCCATAGGTCTGGCAGCTTAATAGCATCAGCCATGACAGAAGCAGCTGTGATCTTCATGAAGCAGTCATACAGTATCTCCTGCAGCTTTCGTGGCTGTACACCTTCACCAGACAGCAGGCCATGAGTATACAGATAGCTGCGGAAGGCAGCCTTGAGGGTTCCAAATGCATGCTCAATGGGCCTGTTGAAGCCTGGTGAATAGGGTGCAATGCGCAGCAGCTGATCTTGACTGATGCCAATGTCTGCCAGGGCCTGCAGCGCCTCTGCGCCGATGTGTACGTTGGGATTGTCAAAGCAGTAGGGAGGTGTTGTGCCGCGTGCTGCCTGCTGCTGGTTAGCCATCACTGCAATGTCTCTCATGCAGTCAATAAATTCCATTTGAGTCATGCTCTCTTGCCAATTCTGTGGGTTTCCTCTTTAACTGCAGGTGCAGGAGTTGCAGCCATGGCAGATAACAGCGTTATTAACAGCACAGGAGCTGAACCAGGATGTGCAAGTGGATGCTGAGGGACACCCTTACATCGACCTTGGTAAAGATACTCCCAGATACATCACCCCTGGCATGCGCGGGCGGCAACTGTACTGGGGTCTGACTGGCTGCCTGCTAGGGGTGCAGCACTTCAAGCTGTGTGAGCCGCGAGCAGCTGCAACTGTAGAATCATTGAGATGCAAGAAATGTGCATGTGTGATGGCTGAAGTGGCTGGCACAGACCAACAGGTGCTGTGCGCAAGTGAACAGCAGCTGGCTTGCATGCTGCACAGGCTAAACGTATGCAGCAACATGTGTGTGCAGGTGGCAGTCAATTGGTGGCATGGCAGGGTGGACTTCTTGCATGCACAGCACAGCATGCTTATTCAGGCAGATGGTACGTGCCATGACACTGGTGCATATGACAGCAGAGCTGAGCAGGTGGTAAAGCACGATGCTGCCTTCTGTGCAGCTGCATATGCCCGCTTCTTGCCGGCTGGTGGCAATGTGCAGCGCGTGCGCACATGCGATAGTGACTTGCATAAATCACTGCTAACTGGTTTCGAATTGGCTGTTGGTGGTAGAGTCATTGTACTGTCACCAACTTACTCTGATGTTATGTGTGACTTAGACGGCAGCGGGCTGCGCACCTTCCCTAAGGCACTTGCAGCAGCACTGCATGGTTGTGAATACACTGAAAGGCAGGGCTGGCATGTTTTTCAATGGCTGCAGCCAGGGGAATAGCATCATACACTCACATAGTAAGGAGCATTCAGGTTGCCAGTAGCATCCTTGTTGTCTGTTGTTCCAGTGGTGAACCTCAGGAAAACGGCGCCGTGCACAGGGTTCACTGCTGCCACAAAATGTAGCTTCACATCTGGGGACGGCTTCTCGTTGCGCATCCACTTGCATGGCAGCACAGCGTGTACGTTTTCATCGTGCGCATCACAGTACACCTTGATGGTACAAGCTGCTAGTGAAGACATCCAGATTTTGCACTCATCAATGAAGTATACCCTGCTCAGCATATCAGGTTTACCTTGGAACAGCCGCCAAAGCTTCTCAGCTGCACTCTTTCGCTTTGCTTTCTGTTCCTTTGTGAGGTCCATCTTCAGATCTATTCTTCTACGCACCAGGTTTGGGTCAGCTTTTTTCATGTACTTGAGCAGCTGCTTGGGGGTTATGTTGCAGGCGGTGCACAGGTCACGCAGTGCTTGGCTCTGCTGACATGCAACATTGATTGATGTCCACCAGATATGCACATCAACTTTCCTTTTTGCGTCTGCGTGTGGGTAGGCCTGGACCACAGTACCAGCTTTGAATATGTTGCTGGCTTGTAACGCTACTCCTGTAAGGACTTTGGGTTTCCTCCCTCCGTGCTTACGGTCAGCCACACTGCCGGTCGCTGTGAAGTTCTCGTAGTGGCGCTTGCAGAACCTTCCGTGGTCCTCCTTCACCTGCGCTGCGTAGTCTGGGTAGTTCTCAACAAAGTTAGTGGCTGCGCAGCCGCCAGGGCCAAGGGCCAAGATCATGCAGACCACTGCTGCCACACGCATGTCAGTGGGCTGACGCTTGCTCTTCCAACCTGGAGGATGCCGGCGCATGTTGGACAGCACCAGTGGAGGTGTTAGTTGTGCATGTCTCAGCAGCCCTGATAGATGTAGCATGTCACGTCAAACAGCAGCCACCGGCATCACAAAGTTTGACCGCTTTCAACTGCAGCAGGTACAAACCACAGGTGCCTGTGGCATACATATATAATTAGGAAAAGAAATAATGAATCTAAATCAATTTGAGTCATTGTATGTGGTGCTGTGTGTGGTGAGAAAAGGGCTTGCAAACGGGTGTTACGCCTCGACTCTGCGCAATCTACAACAGCTGTTATCTGCTGTTTTCTGCTGCTCTGGGGTGCTGCTGCCTGCACATAATCTTAGTGAAGCTGTAACCTATGAAAGGCGTCCCTTGCTGGCTGATTAGGCCCTGCAGTGCTGCTGTGTTGGTTACTGTGCCGCTGCTGCTGCTGCTGTGCTCGGTTAAGCTGTGTGCGCTGTATGCTTGCATATCGCTGCGATTTCTACTGTCTACTGCGGATCAGCTTTCAGCACCACAGGCAGCTGCTGCGCGTGTGCAGCTGGCTTGATTGAATACAGTTGGTTGGGAACTACCAACACACACACTGTCCTAGGCACAATCATCTTGCGTGATCACGCTGACTTCTGGAGGTGAAGTTTACTAGCACTTCGGAGCCGGCGCTGACAGCAGGTATGTGGCCTGCAGGACAGCTGGCTTGCAAGCAAACTAAGGCAGTGGCACTGGCAGCTGTGTCTTGCTGTACCTGCCTCATGCAGCTGGTTGCTATGCCAGTACTACTGCTTGTGTGCACAGTATGATGTACTGTCTGATTTCTGGGACCTGCTGTTTGTACCTGCTCCAGTTGACGCCCCCTACCTGTCCGAGCAGACACGCAACGCCAAGCTCAACTCAGCTCGATATATTTGTTTGAAGTAAAATTTCGATGCACATCAGATCAGCCGAAAGAGGTCACACGGAACGAACTTCCTCAGCCTGCAGGCCAGGTCTCTTAGTCAAACCGTGCACGTGACCATTTGGCTCTTGATAAGTTGGATTGATGCATCAATTTATCACAAGATGCTAATACTTGAATCATTAGCAACTATTACATTAGGGTGGCTCTACATCTGCGCCCTTAAGCTTAAGGCTAGATCTAGCATCTATGCGCAACCAGCTGCATGCAGCATATGCTGCTGCAGCATCACCGTGATGCTGCACGGTGCAGTGTTGTCGAACGCGACACCCACATATTCTCCACCAGATCAGCAGCCAGCTCCTGCGTCAACATTCATGGCGGATCACTGATACTACGAAACATCTGCACATACACACAGCAGCTGTGCAGTTCACAACTGCCATGCAGCAAAATGGCACATTTTGCAGTGGCCTGTACGCCAGGCAAGCCAACAAACAGCTTGGGCAGTAGCCCAAAAATGTCGAGTGGCCGTAGACCGCTTCGAACTACTTGTAGTATTAACGTGCACATGTGTACACCTTCCGCACACCCTCAACAGAGTCCTAGCATGGTCAGGGCCCTGATGCCAGTCACAAACCACAGATCTGTCCAGACACCTGGCATGGTTATTATTACTATACAGCTCTCAGTCAGGATATACCACATGTCATACTAGCCCAGCCAAACGCATAACAGCAGCTGCAGGTACCAGCAGTTAAACTGGCTGGGCCAGCATGCTAGAATATGCACCAATCAACCAGCACCAAGGACTGTGTCGCAGGAAGCTGGTCCATCCACTCATTCAGTCATCATGCATAGAACGTGCAAGATTTGAAGAGTGCTGAGGCTGTCGTGAGCCGTCAACCAGGAATCAAGAAGAGAAAGGTACACAGGTACTGATGTCACGGCAGTACGGTACAGTTGAGGATGAGACAGGACCCAACAACTAGCATAGCCACAACATGCAAGCTAATGATGTCGCTACTGTTCAGTGCGCTTTTGGTCCTCAGCACATGCAGGGATCATTACGAACTTTGCAGTTCTGCGATGATGCTGTGATAGCTGCTGCCTGGCGATGTCACTGACATGGTACAGCATGTCCCAAACACGCCCCGTGCAAGCACCCCCAACGCGCGCACCCTAAAAACACACTCCATACCCGCAATTGCATCAAGGCTGTGCACAAACCACAATTCAGCACTGCCGACACCGCGCCATATTGCAGGCCGTTGCGCACACATCCAAGTAGAGCAAGTTGCACGTCAGCTGGTGGGATGGAGAGGGCCTTAGGGTTCAGCTCACAGGAGCGAGAACCGCACCAAGCCCTGCCACAAGTCATGCCCAACGAAGTAACAGCAAGTGCAGGCATTGCAACCGTTGCTTGGCAAGCTGCGAGGAAGCTGCTCATGCAGGAGTGGATTTCAGCAGTACATAACCGTCACTGGCTGGCATAGCATGGCCTGTGTGCATGCCGCGTTGCAAACACGAGTTGTGGGGATGTGGCGTGCCAGCATCCGCTCGCAAGACTAAGTCAGTCCCACCACCCCAGAAGCACAACATGGAAACATGAAAGGCAGCCAAACAGAGCCACAGAGCTCAGTTGGGTGCAAAAGCACGTAATTCATGTGCAAGTAATGCAAGGTATAGTCTGGAAACGAACCCCTCAAAGCGAAACACCCACACCCAATGCGTGCTCTGCCCCTGGTGTCTGGCAGAACGCATGATGCACCTTAGATCCTGCCATTGTGTGTATGGCATAGATCTCGGCACGATTAGATACACAGCTATACATCAGCAGACATCGAACGGTCTGGTGTATACATACCTCTCCCAAAGTACATGAGCGAAGCAGAGCACAGTCCCTGCTGATAGTTTGTAGAAGGAGTGCGCTATGCAGCTGTCAGCCCGCCAGGACCCAGATCCAGAGAAGACGTACAACAGACATAATCGATGCTGCTATAGAGCCAAACTACGAAGAACGAAAGAGAGAGCCTAACAGTGTGCACAGTAGTCCAACATCTGGATAGATCCCAGCCGCTGATGCAGTGCACCGCTGCAACCCCATCTCCCCAAGCCATGCACAGGTAATGTCAGCAGCTGCAGCACTCCAGGCAGTTAACATAGCAACACAACTGCCAACGAGCAAGGTTGTCTATACAGAGTGCCGGGTAACGTCAGGCACCAATGAAGCGGTATCCTGGTAAAGCATCAGACCACATGGTAGATATGCACCTATTAGCCCTGAAAACACCCCCAGCCAAACACCAACATACCCATGAGCCTGCAATCAATCCTCATGTTCCTCTGCAAGTGCTGATGCCCTTTTCTGCATATTGCAGGTTCAAGCCGCAAGGCACATAGCACACTTGAAACGCAGCCCAACGCTCACCAATTGCAGGGTGGAGACCAACCACAGCTATGGCAATGCATTGCTGCACACAGCACAAAATTTTTCGGGCTGCGCAAAACCAGCCCCAGCGCTCAGGCATACGTAGAGAGTATCACGCTGTGTCAGTCATGCTACGTTGCTATTGTAGTGCTTTGGTCTACTATAAGTAATGGTGTCGCCCTACTATGGCCACCTTGGCATCACTCCTGCTGGCTACCTGCAGCAGCAGCAGCAGGACCAGCTGCACTGCAGTCCACACCAACACCATCCATCAACCATCACACCGCTACTACTAACACTTCAACCTACAGAGGTGTAATCCATACGCACAATCCTAAACCTCACACACACGACACCGGCCAGCAGACCATGCCTGGACCCCACCCCTTCAACCCTTCACGCAGCCAGGAGGGATCTCAGGCACCGGCTGCTTGTTCAAAAACGCCTGCCGCCATAGCTCAAGCTTGCGTCCCTGCAGCCGCACTTCCTTCCAGCCGTCACACGCCTGCCGATTCGGGTTCCTGCTGCGTGCAGCTGCCAACGCAAAGCTGCTGATGCTCTGGTACTGCTCCTGTCCGTACGTGATCACCCCCGCAGCGTTCACGCTCGCCGTGACGCTCTGCACAGTTCCCACGCTGAACTCGTAAGTTCCCGGTGGGAATGCACCTGCCTGGACCAGGTCGCAGAAGGTGGGCTTGCCGCGGGCAGTCATCTCGGGGCCGGCAGGAGGCGGGATCATGATTCCAGCGCTGTTGATCGTGGGGGTTGGCATTCCGGAGGTCTTCTTGCGGATGGTAAGGCCAGCAGAGCCGGTGGTGCCACCGTTACTGATGCTGGAGGTGTTCAGAGAGCCGGACTTGTCGCTGCTTCCAAACGAGTTGGAGCGCTCTAGCTGCATGGGAGAAGGGTGCAGGGGGGTGGCGGCAAGGAGCGGCAGCAGAGGCAGAAGACGCACCAGCAGCGGCAGCGACAGCACAGCAACTGACGTGAGCGACAGAGTGTGGCGTAGGGCAGGTGTTCAGCTTGCAACAAGCAGCAAAGCACTGCACTGAGATCTATTCTGGTCCCACCTTCACCAACTTAGTACACTTGAGCTGCTAAAGGCCACTGCAAGTGCTACAGCTGTTATGTGACACACAAACATACCATGTAACATACCATGGCGCACTGAATGTAACACGTGCAGGCCTCTCACCTTGACTGGCTAGGCGTCAGTAGCCCCTCCAGGTCGCTGCTTTGCTACAGCTGTTATGTAACAGGTACGTAACACTTACTAACTGTACCTATAGTACCAACAACTAGAATCAAGCAGGTCTCACCTTGAACGACTTGGTAGGCTTGAGCCCCTCAAGCTCGCTGCTGTTGCCGCTGCGCTTGCGCTGCTGCTGCTGCTGCAGCCCGCCATCAAACCCAACAGGCACCATACCAGGGCCCAAGCAGCTCCCTTCCATGCCACCACCAGACACGAGCAACACACCGGGCCCCATGCCTGCAGGTGCACCGTACATAGCCTGCTGATCGTACATGCCATGCTGCTGCTGCTGCTGCATCATGCTATGGGGGTGCTGCTGCTGCTGGTGCTGCTGTTGCATCCTCCCCTGTTGGCCAGGGTGCGAATGCATCACCATCTGCTGCTGCTGCTGCTGCATGTGCTGCACCCTCATCATCTCCTGCTGCTCATGCCACGCCAGATCTGGCCCCTGCTGAGCAGCTGCTGGCGCCTTAGGTGTTTCAGGAACCTCAATTGGGATCAGCTCCACCTCTCGTGCTGCCAGCCGGGCACGCGACGGAGGCCTGCCCCTGCCCCTGCGCATTGGCGCAACCTGCACCTTCACTTTCACTTTCATGCCAGGAGCGGGAGCAGCACCCGGAGCAAGCGGCTTCTCGCCTGCCATCATCTGCTCCCCTGCTGCTGCAACTCCAAACCCAGGGGCGCTGTATCTACCAGCACCGACGCTGCTGCCGTGACCCATACCTGGCCCCATCTGCCCGCTGTAAACCCGGCCGCCGCCGCAGTATCCTGAGCTCGGCGCAGGGCTTAGCAGGCTTGAACCGCCGCCGAGCGCCTGCGGTACAGAGGGGCTATACCCTAGCGGCACTGAGTTCGGGCCAAGCCCTGAACCCTGCATGCCTAACGAGCTGTGCATTAGCGGCGCAGGTGCTGATCCAGCCCTGTGCAATGCACCTCCACTGCTCGGTCCCATGTGCTGCTGCAGCTGCTGCTGCTGCTGCATTTGCATGCTGTGGCTGGAGTAAGCAGGCGGGTACTGCTGCTGCTGATACATGCCGTGGTTATTATGCTGCTGCTGCATTGGATCTGGTAGCCGATTGGGTCCACCTGTCTGCTCAGGTCCCCCAAAGCTTCTGAACTGCGCATCTTGAGCAGCAGGGTTGCCAAACGGCGAGTCCACGCGCTGCTGCTGCTGCATGTGGTGCATGTGTGGTGACGCCATCTGGCTGGTCACTACACTCCTGTTGGGGTGGCTGTGCTGCATGCCAGCTGGCGTAGGGTAGTAGCCCACCTGAGGATCAGACATCATGCGGGGCCCTGGACCTGCACCTGCACCTGGAGCAGCGCTGCTGGCTAGTCCCTTGCCACCGTAGCTGGGCTGGTGCATCATCATGCTGTGTACCCCGCGAGGCTCCGACCCAGCAGCAGCAGCAGCAGCAGCAGCTTGGCTTCCGCGCATCTCTGCCATCATGCTGTCTAGCTGCGCGTCAAACATCTGCTCCTCATGCCGCGAATGCATCATGCCGTTGCTACTGCTCTTGTTCATCCCTGCAGGCCCTGCTGCTGCTGCTGCTGAGGCACCAGGCACACCTTGCCAGCTCGGCACAGGGCCTGAGAATCCACCTGGCCCAAGCTGCTGCTGCTGCTGCTGCAGGCTGCAGCCTGCATCCATGGGTGCATGCTGCAGGCTGTAGCTAGTAGCCAGCTGCTGCTGCTGCCGCTGCTGCTGCAGGCCAGGGACAAAGCTACTGCTAGGCATGTCTGGTGGGCACGACCCCATGCTAGCCATACGCGGGCCTGATACTGGCATGTAGCTTCCACCGCCGCTGCCGCCGCTGCTGCTGTGGTGGTGCGGCATGCTGTGCTGCTGCTGCTGGGGGGCATACGGGTGGTAGCCATGGTGCTGCTGCTGGTAGTGACTAAGCCCTGCTGCAGCGTGGTGGTGCATTGGCCTGTCATAACCACCAGGAATGCTGCCAGCATCCATATGGTGATGCGGCATACCGTGCTGCTGCTGCTGCTCGTGGTGCTGGAATGTGCTGACTACATGTGGGCTGCTGCTGCTGTGGTAGCCTTGGTTGGAGGCTGTTGTGACAGTAGGTCTGCCCTTTGAGTGGTGGTGCCAGCTGCCAGGGGGACCTCCAACAGGCACTGAGCGATGCTGCATCAGTGCACTCTGCTGTGCAACACCTGTTGGCGTGCCGTGGCGTGCTGGTGCACAGCTACCCTGCTGCCACTGCTGCTGCTGCTGCTGCTGGGCCATGGTAGGTGTGCTAACCCCCGCATTGCCTCCCCAGCTGGGGCCCCTGCTGCTGCTGCCGCCCTGACCTTGCTGCTGCTGCTGCTGCTGCCGCTGCTGCTGCTCTCCACTGGGCCGCACTGGCGATCCAAAGTCCAACAGATCGTCTAACATCATGCCAGGCGACAGGTCGTCTGCAAAGTCCAACATGTCTAACAGACCCATGCCAGGAGCAGCAGCAGCAGCTGCTGCTGCAGCAGCACCGGGGCCTGACGGGGGTCCTGAAGGGGGTACTGCAGCAGGCCAGGCTGTGGGGCCTGACGGTCCTGAGGGTCCTGACAGCCCTGACAAGCCAGCCTGAGGTGACATCAGCATGCCTGCATGCTGCCCAGCAGCAGCAGCAGCAGCAGCAGTGACCTGTCCATGGCTAGCTGAGTAGGGCAGCACTGTGCTGCTGACGACAGCAGCAGCAGCGGCTCCAGCAGCAGCAGTGAGGGAGTCATCACTGCCAGGCAGCAGCGGCTGCTGCTTGCGGCGACTGGGGATCATTGGGCTGTAGCTGTCTGTAGCTGCCAGAGCAGCTGGGCGTGCTGTTGCACTGCCTGGCTGCTCCTGCTGCTGCTTGCTGGCACTGCCTAGGGTCCAACCGAGGGGCCCAGGTGCCACCTCGTTATGAGCGTTATCTCCAGATGATGTTAGTTCGTCATCTTGTGGTGATGCCGGCTGCTCGTTAGCTGCTGCTGAGCTGCCTGCTGCGCCGCCTTCAGCTGGTGCAACTGAAGAGCTGCTAGTCTTCATACCCATTGCTACCACAACATCCACCATCTCTGCGACAACTTGTGCGACTTGGTGCTTCTGGCTGTTGCTGCTGTCGCTGCTGCCGCCGCTGCTGTCCACCACACCTGGTGAACCTGTCACGTCCCGCGCTTGCTTGTGCTGCTGCTGCTGGTCACGCTCCGCGGTCACATCTGCTGCTTCAACTGCTGCTACAGCAGCGGCAGCTACAGCCTGAGGCGCCTGCTGCTGCTGCTGCTGCTGCATTGGCTGGCTACCTGCAGCAGCTGCTGCTGTTTGTGACGAGGGAACCCTCAGGCTGAGTTCCATTGTAGGCATGTCGAGATCAGCATCACAATCCGCAGTGAAGCTCTGCCAAGCCGCAAGCATCTGAGGGTCATATGCTGCAGGTGCTGCTGCTGCTGCTGCTGCTGCTGGCGCTGGCGCAGGTGCCGCAGCTGCCGCTCCGGCAGATGCCTGCCACTGCAGCAGCAGTTGCTCCTGCTGCTGCAGCGTGTTGAGCTGCTCCCGCAACATCTGCTGTTGGTGTGCGAGGGTGTAGTACTGCCGGGAGAGGTCCTCAACAGCTGGACCGCCACCTGCTGCTGCTGCTGCAGGTCCAGCAGCAGCATAGCCACCCTGCTGGTGCTGCTGGAAGTGCTGCTGGTGCTGCTGCTGCTGCATGTGCATGTGCATCTGCTGCTGTGGCTGCATTGGGTAGTGCTGCTGAGGTGCTGCCATGTACTGCTGCTGCTGCTGGTACATAGGCTGGACAGGAAGAGGCCTGCACTGCTGCTGCTGCTGCTGCTGGTAGGGGCTGCTGTAGTAGTCAATAGGCCCATGGCCTGTATACCCCTGCTGCTGCTGCTGCTGCTGCTGCTGCTGTGTGCCTTGCATTGCCGCATGCTGGCCTGTGTGGCTGTAACCCATCTGCCCACCCTGCTGCTGCTGCTGCTGCTGGTGGTGCATTGCTGCTGGCAGCACAAACGCGTTGGGTCCTGCAGGGGTGCTGCTGCTGCCAGGTCCTGAGCATTGCATTGCCACAGCAGTAGCGGACGAACCAGCCGCGGTAGTAGCACTGGAGGCAATAGGAGACGCCCCAAAGCCACCAGCTGCAGCTGCAGCATCATGCAGCAGCTGCGGCTGCCGCTGCTGGCCATGTGGCAGCTGCTGCTGCTGCTGCTGCTGCTGTGGCGGTGACATTGCACCTGGAGCTGCTGCTGCTGCTGAAGCGTCAAGCTGCATAGCAGCAGGGTTCTGCGGCAGCAGTGGTGGTGGTGACAGAGTTGCGGCAGGTGACAGCTGGGACTGTGCTGCATCACCGGTAATCCTCCTCTCCATCACACGCTGGACTCCAGGCTGTCTGGGGCCGCCAACACTGAATGCTGTCCCTGCTGCTGCGGCGGCGGCCGATGGAGACAGCACTGATGGGGTAGCATACTCTGGGCTTGCGTCAGTGGGGCTGGCTCTTGCAGGAGAAGGTTGGTGACTGCCGTTGCTGCTGCCTGTGCTGCCCTTCTGGGCAGGCCCAGGGGCACCAGCACACACCTGCTGCGACTGGAACTGAGCCGCAGGGCTGGCGGTAGCTGCCACTGCCACTGCTGCTGCTGCTGCTGCTGCATCTTCCATGGTGGTGTCACCTGCACTGGTGCTGCCTGGCATTGCTGCTAGCGCGTCTTCTGTGCAGGCACCTGACGCAGCATTGCTGGCAGATGCTGGTGAGGCAGGGGGTGCCTTCACTGCTGCTGCTGCTGAGTCAGCACATAGGGGTGGGCATGCCAGGGGACCTTCCTGCAGAAGCTGCATCTGCTGCTGCCGCTGCTGCTTCTCAGGCAGGGGTGCTGCTGCTGCTGGTTGTCCTGCTGCTGCAGCTGGTGCGCCAGGCACGACACTAGCTAGCTCCATCTGCGAGCAGAGCAAGGCATAGCAGCTTTAAACTGAGAAGAGGAGCAGGGCGAGCTTGCAGGACTGTCAAGCAGCTGGACTGCTGTGGGGCTGTAAGCAGGGGTTTGCACCAGCCTGAGCTGGTGTGACCCCACACTGCACAAGCAGGTCCAGCACGTGCACAGGAGAAGCCAAGCCGAAGCAAGCTGCACTGTTTACGTGAACGGATTTGATTGCTTGCTACAGCTGTGCGTGCAGGCAGGGGCTGCGTTGCGCCAGCACACTAGCTCTCGCACCCATCAGCGCGAGCACCTCTCCCGTCTAGTGACACGCCGCTAAGACGCTGCTTAAACACACCTGGGAGCAAGCTGTGTCGTGCAAAAAGCTGCTTCACAGGCGATTGCCCGCTGGTTGGCTGGTTGGGGTGGGATTGCCGGCAGGTTTGCGGGTGGGACTCTACCAGAGAGCACAGAATTTCTGCAACAGAACAGACGCAGGCAATGTGCAATTGATCAGAAAACGTCAAGGCCTTGGAGACGCACGTCAAGCGCAGAGCTCAAGATGCAAGAGACAGGGGTGTTCACCTGCGCTCAGGCCACAAAAGTAGCTGCGTCGTCTCAAACAGATAGCATTGCTGCTGCGTATGCTTTGACAAAGGCAGGAGTGGTCAGTGGCTCGGCTCCCACCGGCTCCATTCTCTTGGCTGACCTTGACTCAACCAGAACACTGTGCATTGTTTATAACTAGTATAAGATTAAGCTGGTATGCGTTTTGACGGTCACGAACAGCCAGCTGAGCTTTGCGTGGGATGCACTCACGGACGCAGCGAACCCCAGCGGCTCAATCCACGCACAGGGAACAGGCACGCTCACCCTGATTTAAACAGCACCATGATCTTACCTGCTGATGATCGAAGCGTATATGTCCTGAAGCACTTCGGTACCGGCTGATGCTGAGCGCGCTTTGGCTTGCAGAAGCAGCCAGCAGCCCGCTTGGCAATGAAAAGATTTAGGATTGCTTCAAAGCTGGATCAAGTTTTGGTCACACCGCATTGCTGTTGTTCATTCGGCTTGCGTGCGTCTCTCCGTCACATCAAAAGCCACGCCAGAAGGTCAAGATGTTGCGTTGGGTGTTCGATGCTCATTGAGTCTGCAGAATCATTCAAGCATCCACTGCTGCGCCTCTGCCCTCAACTCACGTCGATTACTGACAGCTAGCCGGGGTGGGTTTAGAGGGTTGACTGCGCAACCACACGGCTGGATCGTCGATGAGCTGATCAGTATCATACCAATGCTGTGGTGATAACCTTTTGGGGACAGAAGTGCGCTTGCAGAATGTGTGTGCAGTCTTAGCCGACGGTTGGGCGGGAAACTATTCCATCACGGTTGCAGCACGCGCATTGCTCGATGCCCTTTTGAAAGTACCAGAGTAGCTGTGATGCTGCACATCCAGTTGTAACCGAGCGCTCTGTGTCGGTGTGGCAGTAGAGGATGTTTTGTTGGGCGGAACAGCAACTGGAACAGCTTACTAAGCTGGCAGCCTTGCACAGCAGCGCGTTGCAGTGATATGACGGTGTTCCCCTTGTCAGCGCTGCCTTACTCAAATACTGAAAGATGTCTGGCTCCTGAAAGGAGCAGGCACAGCCAAATTGGCACGAGGCTGGGTCAGGGATGCACTGCATGACTCACCCCATTCCGGGATAGTAGAGGGGGGAGGTGCGAGACAGCAAGGTTAAGACGTCGACCTTGTAACCTTGACTGCGACACATGCTGTGGCAGCACAACGTTGATGTAAGAAGGGCTGTTGCAATCCATGATGAACAGTTCGGGAACATTGCCCTCGATGTTACCTTGACCGCATGAAGCTGCTTTGATTCATAGCCCATGAAGCAGCGCAGGATGCCGCATATGCAGTGCATAATCACAGGACCATGCCGCACGCTGGGTATCAAACGAGCAGTGGCCCACTGCGGCACTCCCATCACCATTAATATTGTTATCCGGGGGTGGTACATCAAAAGAATGGTGTCCTGAGGACAAACATGATGCCATCATTTAGGCAAGACTGATTGATGGGCCGCAGTGCTCAGCATGCTTGAACACTGTTCACTGTGCAGGCCAAGCACCGCGGAGAATGCGTGCAATCATCTGCCATTGCGACAGTGCACCAAATGCTGTCTGACTGGTCCAAATACCTGCTCAGTGCTCAAACCCGTGTGCAAAGCACCGTGACCGCAAAAACCACAACCACAGCAAGGTAAAGACGCAGCCTGAAGACTGTTTGTGCATAAGCATGGACACAACGATAAAACTTGTATGTGGGCCACACAGCCACACAACGCACCAACCAGCATGACAGCTGAGTCCTAACACAGATGCAACAGTGACACACCGGCAGCTGCAAATGCAGAGCATGCAGAGATAGACAGTCCCTCGATCTCGAAATCCCAACTCTCAACAAAACCTGCTCAGCTGCTGCAGCTACCTACAGATCGCATTGGCGTAACCTGTCTATGCCGGTTCCTCATAAGCTAACTGGTGCGACAGCAACAGTGGATGGGATCACTGTTGCTGACATGCATTTTGTTGCTCACGTGCATAAGCATGTGCACGCACACCTGGCAAAACCAGACTGCAGCCTGGTCGCAAATACACAGCACAGACTCCAGTGCTTGCAACGCCACACAGCACAGTCAAGCGCTGCAGTGTGCATGTGTGTGTGTGAACTGACCAGAGAAGCTGGATGAAAACACGACGGAGAGGCAAAAACGAAAGCCTGCATCTGCTCTACAGCAAGAGCAGCTGCATGCTCTGCGGCAACAGAACGAGAAGAAGCAAGCATGCATGCTGCTGCGTAGCTTATTGCTAGTGAAGGAAAGGAACAACGTTTCACAATACAAAACAGACAACAAGCAAGACCAGCCATGCGTGTACTGCCAGCGGGCCGTGCGCAAGCATGCTGCAATGTTGTATGTGCCAAAACAGGCATTTTGCTATGGCAGCATGCCGTGCGTTGTCACCACTCACAGCAATCGCATGCTTCATTGTGCTGCTGCAAAGCGCTGGCACAGTGCAGCAAGCATGTTTTGAGATACAGCCACATACTGCCAACAAACACACACTGCAGATCTTGCCTGTGCAAGGAAGAATGCAGTGCATGTGTAGCAGACCTTATGCACAACACAGCCACACCAAGCCAGCAATGAGCAACTGAGCAAGCTGCTTCACAACAGCAAAAACTCTGCACTGTCCCCAGTCCCGCTGGCCAGACCAAATCCATACACGCACTCTGTAAACCTACCCAATCCCGCACTCAAACTCTCACACTGTCTCACACTGTCTCACGTGCACTCCCTCACTCTCTCACTCACTTAGCCGTGTATGGCTCCAGCACACGGCGAGCACCTTCCACCGCCATCCAATACAGCATCGTTGAAGGCACTGACTCCAGCAAGCGGGGCCCCATCCCACTAAACAAGCCTCCAGCAACACCTCGCTGCTGCACCAGCTGCCTTGCTGTAGCAGCAAACGATGCCACAGATCCTGCTATTCCACTGCCCTGCTTTGCTGCTACGCCGCCGCCAGTTTCAAGCACGGTTTTGACGCAATCAGGAGGCATGGAGGCGAGCACAGCAGCAGCACCAGCTGCTGCACCTGCTGCCATGTCCCAAACATGGTCAGGCGTGTTTGCCAGCATCTGCTGCAGCTTGCTCTGACCACTGCTGCTGCTGGGTGCGGTGGTTGTTAGAGTGATTGCAGCCATATCACTGCTGGTGGCTGTTATACTGCCAAACGCAAGCGCTGCCTGCTGCTGCTGCTGCTGCTGCTGAGCCACCACTGGCCTTGCGCCAGCAGCAGGTATTCCTGCTGCTGCTGCTGCTGCTGCTGGTGCTGCAGCCAGCTGTCGTTCCTTCCAGTCATTGAGTGATGCGTATGTCAGCAGCTCTCCAATGTCGAAAGGCAGCGACTTGAAGCAGAACGGCAGGAAAAACGAGCCATACAGCGCCCTGCAACAGCAATGCATTTGAGTTGTTGATAGGTGAGTAAGTGCAGCACGCCAAGCAGAGAGTGATGCGAGTGCTGTTGCGACAAGCTAGCTGCGTGCTGTGGTGCTGCTGCATGCCACAACCACATTACAGAGGCAACAACAACCGGCACTTGACAACACTCACAGTATGCAGCTAGCGGTGGGGTGTGGCCAGAATAAACCGAACAAATCACAACATAACGAAGTATGGCTCACCTTGGTCCTTGCTGCTTCAGTGCCTTGAACATCGCGCCAAGCATAGACCCCTGAATCTGCCCAACCTGAGCCCTGTGCTGAAACAGCTCCACAGGCGCCTCTATCAATGCCCCAACCACTGCAGCTGCTACTGCTGCCAGCACATTCGCCTGCAGCCGGCCGTTTGCACTTGGCTCAAGTGCTGCCGCAGCACTGCTGTCGCTGTTGCTGCCATTGCTGCTGCTGCTGCTGTCCAGCTTTGCTTGCTGGTCATTGCTGCAGATAGCTGCAAAGACAGCGTCATGGTGGTAGTCTACTGCAGCGCCATGTGGGTAGATGTGTGAGTCTGCCGCACTACTACTGCTACTGCTGTGGAGGGTAGAGCCTGCTGCTATCGCTGTAGGTACAGCAGCAGCTGCAGAGCCTGATGTGGCTGCCTTTGCTGCATTGCTCTTCGCCTCTGCTTCTGCGACCAGCCGTGTTGCGGTGCGCTTTGCTGCACAAAAGGTGAAGAAGTACAGAGAGCCTGCAGCAAGGCGGCAAAATGCATGCAGCAGACGTTCGAGTGTTACTGCAGGGTTTGAAAGCAATACCACAAACTGTATGGTAGGCACAAGGGTGTCAACGCGAGCGCTACGCGAGATGTGCAGCAAGTCTGTGTGCCTGCCTGCTGCTGTTTGACAACACAGCAACGCAGCGAAAGTGCACACACGCTGGTGCAACAGCTTGCAGCCAAAGCAATGCACAGCTTGTCTTACGCAACAACACCCACCACCAACCACATGGCTGCATGCACAAGCTTCTAATGAATACTACCAACAGTCACTGTAGCTGGACATCAGTCATGTTGTGTTTTTGACTCACCAACAGCCACCGAGGCTACTGATGCGCTGACCACTCCTGCATACAGCTGCGCAACTGTGGTGGCAGGGCTGGCCATCAACTGGCGAACAATGATACCCATAGGCAGGCCACTGGCTTGGCAACGGACCTGTAGAGTATGCCGTATATACACAGCAAGCAGCACCAGCAGCAGCAGTGGCGGCCTGGTGAGTAAGGGTAAGAGAAAGGCAGCCAATCACGGAAAGACTGTTTGTCATGCTGCATCTGCGTCAGTGCAGCTTCCTTTCTGTTCAGGCCTTCAGCTGCCAGGCTCGCATGCAGTGCTAGCTTCTTGACAGCATCAAGCATGACACCATGTGCTGCTACGCCTACGGAGTACCCCCAGTCGCATGCCCCTGAATATAAAATGCTACCTCAGAGCTATTGCTTATCCACAGAAACAAACACCCACCTTGATGGTGTCAATGGGGTACAGCGCAGCCACTTGAATAATCTCAGCAAACGCGCCAGCCATGACCTCAGCAAGCTCCCGAGGTATCAAAAACGGCTTCCCTGCCTCTGCCGCACGCTGCTGCTTCGTTTTCAAAAACGGCAGCGACAGCTGACCCTGCCAATGCAGGTGCATGCCTGTGGCACCTGCGGTTGCTGCTGCAGCTGCTGCAGCTGCGACACGCAGCCTGGCATGGGGTTGTGGCTGGCGCTGCTGCTGGTGCTGTGCTTGCGAGTGGAGGTTGGCGCTGCTCGCAGAGTGAGGCAGGTGGTTGCCGCCCCTGAGGGGTGCTGCTCCGCTGCTGCCTCCGAAGCCACCGCTGCCAAAATTGAAGTGATGCATGATGCTGGCAGAGGCTTAGCTGTCGGGCTTCTGAAGCAAGTAAGCTACTAACACACAGCCTCTGCTGCTGAGAGCTGCTGCTCACTGAACTTGACAACCGATAGGTTGTGGTCTGTAGCACAGCACCTGGCTGGCAGCAGATGCTGGCGAGGTGTGGACTCTGCTTGTAGGAACACTCTGCACCTAAGCAGGATGGGTATCCTTGCACACAGCTGCTCCACGAACACTTAATTGATGAAATCACCAACTACACGACCAGATAATGATGCGCTGTTAAACTGGTGTGCCAATTCCGTGAGCTTGTGTTCACTGGTATTGTGTGGACACAAACAGGATGTAATGCTGCTCCAGAAGCATAAAGCTGCCACCAAGGCTGCTGCTGGTGCTGCTAAGGCTTCTCAGTTGCCAAGGTAGCATCCCGTGTTTCGCAATGTGTTCCTGTGGCACATCAAATGAGGGCGAAGTGTGAGGTGAGAAGGTCCAGAGCTGCTGCTGTGGCTGTGACTGGGACATGTGCGGACAGCCGCGAGGCCAAATTGCATCACCCAGCGTAATGTTCATACGAAAAGCTGCAAGATGATCTATAGTTTGGAGTTTGTCCCTACAAGGGGTGTCTGCAAATGCTGCGTGGCTGCTGCGTGCCGGTAGTCCCGGCCACCAAGGTCCAGCTCTCGACTATGGGAGCTAGATTGAGTATTTACCTTTGTGTTGAGCAACTAAGATGGTATGTGCGCCTTGTTGAGATGGGCTGCCTTCGGATTATGTGGAGCGAAAAGATACACACCAGGAGTAGTGCGAGGCTGAACAGAGTTGGTATGGAATGTGTGAATTGTGATTGTAAAGAGAATGCGTGTCAATGCGATGTCTCAGGAGGTTGGTAGATCCTTATCTCAACTGTGACTCTGGTGTGTGGTGTGCCGCAATGACAAATGCCGAGCTGGCAGTCATTCAGAGTGCGCTGAACAAAATCAATCCTTGTTGTACGCTGATTATTGACAGAACAGAACGCATGAGACACTTTGGTCGACATCAGGCAAGGGAAGAAGATCACCAGCCAACCCCCTCCAACCATAACAAGAGTGCGTGCATTGCTCGTCGTATCAGACACACAAACATCGTTAGCTGATGCTCATGAGGAACTTCGCATCTGAAACAAACGCACAACGCAGCTCTCCTCACAAGTTGGACGTTATCACTGCTGGCAGAGCAGAGCTACAGTCTGCAAGCTGACCATGCATGCGCAGCGTCTCCACCAGCAGCTCGCCACGATCACATCAAGCTGCAGCATACAAAGGGGCGTCACAGCACCAAGGGCTGCAGGAGGCAGGGCAGCAGCAGCAGCAAGGATTGTGTCAGCAGGCAGGCACGCAGAATACCTGCAGCTCAAGTAAGTGCACCAGATAATGAGCAAGCATGTAGCTTAGTGGCTGAGAACTTTGATGTTGATGCGCCATACGATTTACTTTCATACTAGACTGCTGTCAGCACTTGGCTGCCACTGCCGTATTCGTGCATGTGCATTGCAGTTGGAACCTGCTGCTGCTGCCACCACCAAGTCTACAGCTGTGACATTGTTCTAGACATCGTCCAGCAGAATTGCGCTTTGTGCTTGGCTGTATTCACCTGTTTGCACATGCAGCGAGGACCCACTGCAGCCTGCTGTAGTCAAAGACAGACACAACTTAGAAGCAGACCCACGATACAGGCGGTAAGCGGCATGCTAACAGTGCTTTGACTGAATGCAACCGCACACACGTGCCGCAGCATACGTCATCCTGTCTCACTGGTGCCACAACATGGAGCGCCGCTGGCATGTGATTGGCAACACGCAGTGCCTGTCGTAAGCTAGTACGCACACACATCAGCACAGCAGCAGCTGCAATGCGGTTGCAGACCAGTATCTACGTTGCTAGTGCACTTTCATCCTGAAAATTTTACACAAACCATACTGTTCACAGCAGTTCACTCCTTCAACACCTGCGTGTCTGCGCGTGTTTTCTTCCCTTCAGCACTGACTTCAGCCAGGAGCTAGCAGCTGAGGCGCGGCTGCAGTTTGCAGCATGCCTTGCTCAGGGAGAGGCGCGCCTGCCACTGGCCCGCGCAGCCCTGTTGGTAGCAGCAGAGGATGACGCAATAGGTGAGGCAGCCAGCGCTTGTGCAGCAGCTGTGAGAGGCTGCGCAAGGCAACAGAGGCAACAGCAGCAGCAGTGCTGATGATAAGAGGCAGAGGATGATGCATTAGGTGAGGCAGCCAGCGCTTGTGCAGCAGCTGTGAGAGGCTGCGCAAGGCAACAGAGGCAACAGCAGCAGCAGTGCTGATGATAAGAGGCAGAGGATGATGCATTAGGTGAGGCAGCCAGCGCTTGTGCAGCAGCTGTGAGAGGCTGCGCAAGGCAACAGAGGCAACAGCAGCAGCAGTGCTGATGATAAGAGGCAGAGGATGATGCATTAGGTGAGGCAGCCAGCGCTTGTGCAGCAGCTGTGAGAGGTTGCGCAAGGCAACAGAGGCAACAGCAGCAGCAGTGCTGATGATAAGAGGCAGAGGATGATGCATTAGGTGAGGCAGCCAGCGCTTGTGCAGCAGCTGTGAGAGGTTGCGCAAGGCAACAGAGGCAACAGCAGCAGCAGCAGCAGCAGCGCTGATGATAGAGGCAGAGGATGACGCAATGGGTGAGGCAGCCAGCGCTGGTGCAGTAGTCATGGAGCTGCGCATGGCCACAGCAGTAGCGGCAGCAGCAGCAGCAGTCCTTGTAGCAGTAGAAGATGAAGCAGGTGGGGCAACAGTAGAAGATAATGCTGCATGGCTGTTTTGGTCAGAGTGCGCTGGCACGTGTTTACCAGCAACAGGCCACAGGCCCCATTACATATCACTGCACCCTTTCGCATTGCGACACACCTCGCAGGTGGTCTGTTGTGCCAAGACGCTTGCCAAGCGCCTCACAGCTTGTTATGCCTGTGCTGCTGCCCTGCTGCTGCAGCGTCATCCTCCACTTTCAGGGCCGTCATGTGAATGCACTGTTTGCTTTGCAACACACCCCACAGCTTGTGATGCTGCTGTTGCTGCTGCCCTGCTGCTGCAGCGTCATCCTCCACTGTGAGGCCCATAATGTGGATGCACTGTTTGTTTTGCAACACACCTCACTGCTTGTGATGCTGCTGTTGCTGCTGCCCTGCTGCTGCAGCGTCATCCTCCACTGTGAGGCCCATAATGTGGATGCACTGTTTGCTTTGCAACACACCCCACAGCTTGTGATGCTGCTGTTGCTGCTGCCCTGCTGTTGCAGCGTCATCCTCCACTGTGAGGTTCCCTGTGGATGCTTTCATGACGCGCATCACACGCCTAGCACATGACACAGCAGCAGCACTGGCAGCAGCAGCTGCAGCATCCGGCGCCGCCACCACCCCAACCAGCAGCAGCAGCAGCAGTGAGCAGCAGTGGTCAAGCTTGAGAGGGCTGCCGGCAGTACAAGTGGTTGCAGCGATCGAGCACTGCTTGTTCAAAGAGCAGCAGCAGCAGCAGCAGCAGCAGCAGCAGTGGTACAGTAGTGCGCGCTGTGCAGGGTTCAGTATGCCTGCATATGGGCGCAGCAACCTTCCAAAAAAAGCTCTGCTGGACCACCCAGGTATGCAACGCACAGCATTGATAATGCATCAGGTTGAATTCTCCCGGTGAGTCACTTGCCGTGTTGCATCAGGTTGAATTCTCCCGGTGAGTCACTTGCCTTGTTGCATCAGGTTGAATTCTCCCGGTGAGTCACTTGCCGTGTTGCATCAGGTTGAATTCTCACGGTGAGTCACTTGCCGTGTTGCTACACAAACCTTCAAGGAAGTTCCTGCAGCTAGCAGATTCTGCATGCAGCCAGCGTGGCCACTGTATGTTACATCGGCATCTCTCATGTCGCCTCATTGCTATCTCATGTATGGGTTGCCTCGCAGCCATGCATGTCCTGCAGAGGGCAAGCAAGGGAGCAGTCAAGCGCACTAGCTGGAATGAAGTCCTGCCTGTGGTGCTCATGGTGACGTGCTGCAAGCGTGTGGCAGGATGCGCGGTTGGATAAGCTGCTGGTCAAGCAAAGCGTGGCCACTTGGCTGCCCTGCTTTTGTGTAGATATGCATTGACACATTTGCTGTATTTGCTGCTGCAGGTGTGTGGGAGGATGCGCGGCTGGGCTACTTGAACGAGGTGCTTGTCAAGAAGCGGGGCTGCCCAGCTGCCCTGGTCATCCTGTACAACGAGGTCATGCAGCAGTTGCTGCTGATGGGCGCGGTGGGCTTTGCTGTCACCTTTGATTATGGGTGAGCCTGCCGGGGTTCTCTTGTGTTTTATGTTATCTATACTGTGTTTGCTACCAGCCAAGGTACCTTGCAGATGCACAAAGGATGTAAGAAACAGATGCTGAACAGAACAAAACAGCTGCGCAAATCTTGAACTGCGTGTGCTGCGAATAAGCCTTGCATGATTCAAGGACAAGTAGTGAACAAAGGTTGCCAGCAGGCATGTGGCATGTCAGTATGGCCACAACAGCCTTTTGCAGTGCGAAAGATAGAGCCCATGGTCAACCTTGTTGCTGAGCAACAACCGAGCACCTGCAGCATACGCATGCTGCGCTGCTATGTGTGTAATGGTGTCACTTGACCAAGCTCAACGTGCTTTGCTGTCATGTGCAATGTTGTGCTTGCAGGGACTTTGCTCGCTTGCCCATAGCAAGCCCTCTGGCCAACCTAGACGTGCAACAGCTCATACTACCATTACACATGCAGCATCAGCAGCAACAACCAACTTCTACTGCTAGCCCAACAGCAGCAGCAGCAGCAGATGCAGCAGATGCAGCGAGTGCCAACCACTCTGCTGCTGTGCTCAACACCTGCAGTTCTGATGCACTAGCTGAGCTGCTGCGTCACTTGAAGCGCGCGTACTGGCCGTTCCCTTGGGACACAAACATCGATGATCCTGAGCAGGGGGGCAGGGCAAGCCTGGGAGGGTTTAGGTAAGTGGTGTATGTCTACACAGCTGCCTGGGCATAGCAATCACAACAGTGTCCAACACTACCTGTCTCTGCTTTGTCAGCGTAGAAATCATAGCTTCGGTAACATTATTATGACAACATTATTATGATTATGATAGCACCATGAACAAGCCTGGGAGGGTGTAGGTGACGGGTGGTTTAGGTGAGGGTTTAGGTCTGCACGGCTGTCTGGGACCAGCAGTTACATCAGTGTGACACACATCCTCCCGTACACTTTCTTCGTCTTACTAATGAAGTGTAGCGTAACCATGAGGTGGTGGGTGGCAGGGCAAGCTTGGGCGGTTTGGGTGAGGAGATTTCAAAGTGCCAGGAGGATGGCAAGTCAAGGGTGTGCACTGCAGCTAACCCTAATGCGTGGCTGCAGCGGTGCTGTTGGGGCCTTGCATCAGTACTCCTATCATAGCATGCGTGCAACACATCAGCACCTCTGCTGTGCGTTTGGCACCTGTAGGGGTGCTGCCAAGGCTGGGCTGCACTCGGATAACATCTCAGCGCAAGAGGGTTGCTGGGGGGGGGCGCTGTTGAGTGTGATTGCAGGCGGTACTCATCAGCTGCGTGCTGTGAGTGGCTTGCACCAGTAGTAGCGCTTCACCCATTGTGCAACACACGTATTGCTTTGCATGTTGTGTTTGGCACCTGCAGGGGTGCTGCCAAGGCTGGGCTGCACTCTGATGACATCTCTGCTGCGCTGCGGGCCATCTCAGCAACAGCAGCGCACAGGCTGCAGCGCGGCATATGGACCAGCCCGGTGAGGAATAGGAATAGGAACTACGCAACAGTGCTTTGGTGGGCTCTGTGCGTAAGTTTATGGGCCAAGGCAGCCGAAGCGACTATCAGCGATCCAGGGCCGTTACTCTCTAAGAGCAACCCCCGGCACGCCCGGTTTTCCGCTAGG
>CADDIJ020001506.1:0-80342 GCA_902809745.2 Tetradesmus lagerheimii | reverse complement strand
ACATGCTGGTGCAGGCCATACCAATGTTGCAGCAGGCGCATCGTGAACCAGACTGGGCTCCGGCTTTGCTGGGAAAGGTGCAGGCGCACGCCGTGGACTGGCGTAGCTGGGAAGCATCCAGCAGCAAATGGATGGACATTGAAAGGCCCCCACTGCTGCTGCTGCTGCTGAACTGTTGCTGGCGTAGCCACGCCAGAGGCAGCTGCAGCTGGGGTGTAGGGCCTGCATGCATGCATACGGCACCTGCACACAGGCGACAAGCAGCAAGCACACGTCAAGCTACAAGCCTGTGTTACAGTGCGCTAGAGACGCGCCATACTATGACAGGCATTGCAGACTTACAAAACTTGCTGACGTGGTGGCCATCACCCTCGCCAAAAGCATCAACACAACCTCAGTCTCACCTGCTGCACTCCACCACAGGCACCTGCACCGTGCAGCATGTCGCAATGTCGATGACGATGACCTCTTCATGGCGCACCAGCCTGCAGTCTTGTAAGCACAGGCCACACTTGCTGCACGCGCCTTGGGTGACTGAACATGTGACCTGCTGCTGCAAAGCAACACTGTAGTCCTGCTGCAGCTGTGCCTGTATAACAAGGGAAGTCTGGAACCTGGAGACGTTGCCGTCAAAGAACTCCTTCCAGTTGTCCTCATTGGCTTCTTGAGCTCTGGTGCGCTCAGGTCTAGCCGCTGCTGTTCTGCTGCCCCTGCTACTGTGTGCCTGGAATACAGCCCTGCAGACGTCTGCGCTGCTGCTGCAGCAGGTGCCGCTGCAGGCGCTGCATCATCAGCCATGTATCCGTCCCAGTGCTGCTCATCATGCTGTGGCTGTGGGCTGTCTGGAGGTTCCTGCCTGTTTGTAGCTGCAGCAGCAGCACCCCTCCTAGCAGGGCATGCTGCGTGACCATGGCTACGACCTAGAGGGCGCTTTGTTCCTAGTATAGTCTTGAGAACAGTAGCGGGACGAGGCTTTCGGTTTGTCAAGGGCTTTATCTTTGTGCCAGGAACGTTGTGCCTCTCCCTGTGTGTACTCATGACCGGAGAGCCATACTCGCAGCAGTAGCAAGTACCTTTCTTGTTTAAACAAAAGAATTGAATCAAGTAGACGTTCAGAAGCACAACGACGTGATCGCTGGGTAACAAACACAGCAATTAAGAGCGCGTGCTTGGGGGCTTGCAACAGCTGCTTGAACTATTGTGAGCCCATCAAACATGTTTGGGCCTTGCTGAGCCAGTAATAAGCCGGTTTCGCTTAAACGGAAACGACCCCTACATGGCAGGGGGAATTCGGGGCCCGAAAACCCATACATGATAGGCTGAGCTTTGGCAGACTGTCACACACAGTGTGCGTGGATCAGACACGTGAGCCACAGCTCGAGTGCAGCAGGAGGACTCAAAAGCAGATTAAGCTGAAGACTCAGCAGCAGCAGCAGCAGCAGAAGAAGAAGATGGTGAAGGTGGCGGGGGACTTGAATTGCTGGAGTGAATGCGCAGGCTGTATGAGCTGAAGCAGAAGACGCAGCAGGCGCGCAAAGCGAATGTGACTGCGACCATTGCAGAGCACAACCAGCAAGGGTGAGCAGCAGCCTGGTTTGTTGTTGTTGCATGGGCATGACGGGGTTGGCTGTTGTCATGTGAGCTGTAAGCTTGCACTGCTGCGCAGCATGATCTGGGTGTGTTGTCTGGGGTCGATTACCTCCAGGAGATCCTAATCTGGCCAGTTGCGCCTTTTGGTGCCTCAACCACTTCACAAAGCTGCGACGGTGACTGGACGCATACGTAGTGATGCTGTTTCGCACGAGCTGCTGCCGTCTTGTGTATGTTGATTTCCTGCAGGCTGCTGAGAACGGTGAGGAGGCTAACGGTGGCACGAGGAGACCCAAAAAGCAGCAGAGGCGCTGGCGCACCTGGGGCTGACACCTTAGCAGGCCCATGCTGGAGAGCGCTGAGGTGGCTGATGCAACGGCTGAGAAGGTGCGCCACACTTGGTAAGCAGTCCAAAGTACTGTTGGGGTTCTGGTCATACTGCACGCACGGCAGCCGCCGGCACTGCAAGCAGTAGCTGCCGCGCGGCGACACTGTTGCTGCTGGTGTGTGCGGTTGCTGCTGGTGTGTGTGCAGTTGCTGTCTACACTGATGGCGTAGAGTGAACCAGCTGTTGCCTTGACCAGCCAATCAGGCGCGGTAATCTGTTGGACAAGCAGCGGGGCGTGCAGAACAGCAGCAGCACACCCGCAGACCCGGCACTACAACTGAAATGGCTGCTTTGCAAGCCAAGTTCAGAAATGCCTGGCTCCCGATCTCTGCATCATTGACACATCGCAAATTGAAGCAATCGCCTGACTTCAGCAATGTGCTGCATTGAGATGCCACGTGCATCACAGTCTTGCATCATTTCTGACTCAGACTGATTTTGCTTTGTGCGCCTGCGCCTGTATGCTGCTGCCAGGTGTGCGCTGAGCGGACCGAAGACGCTGGCTGGTTGCAGAAGAAGAACACGAGGCTGCAGATATGGTACAGGCGGCGCTGCAGCGCTTGATGTCTGGGGCAGTTTTGTGAGCCTCTGTGGAACACCGTTGCTTTTCTGGTACTACACCGACATGGTGCAGGTTATGCGTGCATGCAAGGTTGCATACACTGCCAGTGGTTGACCGTCAAGCACCGGAGGTGCTTTTCTGTGCTGTAACTGTACAATGTCAGGGACGGGTGCTTCATTGGCAAGGCAACTGTCCGGTTTGGGTTTGGCGCACATGCAGCAAACAAATTGAAGCTGTAGATGTGTAGCTGGGGATCAGTGAAATTCACAGCATGAGTTGGCTGCCAGTAGGCTACACCATGGTACCAGCAGTATGCTCTTCTGCAAGCAACCAGTTTCAGCTCACTGCCACCAGCGAATGTCCATCTGTTAACAAATGTTCCAGGGGAAGCCTTCCACTGGAAAATCGCGTATTTTGCCTGAGAGTACTTGCATGTTTTTTGAAACATGCAAGTACGAGCGGCCTCAGGCAGTGCTCGTGACGCTAAGCATTGGGTATGCTGCGCAGCTCAAGCGCGCTCAATGCAGTCAAAGTGTTGAATTGTTTCTTTTTTTGTGCCGCATATGTGTTGCTGCAACGTTTAAGTTGCGCTGCATCTGGTTACATGCCTAACAGGGTTCCTCGTGCTTCCGGGTCCATCGAGGGCTCAAGTTGACCCGGCTGCACCGTTGTATGGTTCACCATGTCCCTTCTTAAGCCATCCTACTACTGGTTAATGAAGCATGGCGAGCAACTGCCTTATCTACAACAGATCCTGCTATCCTCCTTTCCGGGCGCTTGGCCACTGCCTCATAGCGCTTTGGTTGTTGCGGCAGCTTCCATAAACAGCATACATGGCCTCCAGGCTCGGGTGAAAGTAAGGTAAACAACGAGTAGATGCCACCTGTACACAGCAAGCCCGCCAACCCTGCTACTATTGCAACAGATGGAAGGCAGCTTGTGCAGACCAATTTAGCACTTAACGTGTATCTTTCAATGCGCTATGCAGAGCCTCCGACCCCACAGGTGATGAAGGAAGCTGTCCGCTCAAGACAGAACATGCCCCCCGACTACAAGTGCTGCGGATGCGCCTTAGCCCACTCAGACATCGTCTGACGCCCTGTCCGCTGCCGCTGCCACTTCCTGCGCCGCAGTTGCCCTGTTGCATCAGATGATGTCAAGGAACGTGTTTCTTCTTGAGCAGCAGCTGCTACTGCTGCAGCTCTAGTCACACAAACAGAAGACGGCTCCAGACCACTGGACTTGGGTGCCTGCATGGCGCGACAGCACTGCACCAACATGGATGCTTTTAAACCTGGCACATCCTCAGGCTTTGACAAAGGTGGGCTGAGAGGTCACTTGCTTGTCTGCTGCCCTGCCCTGCGCTGCTCTGCTTTGTGTGATGTAACTGCCCTGCCCCTGCTCTGCCTAGTGTGACTGAGCATCAAACCTGCCGCGCCCGTGTGCTGTCAGGCTCTCGTAAGCCATTGTGCTGCGGATGCGCCTTAGCCCACTCAGACATCGTCTGACGCCCTGTCTGCTGCCGCTGCCACTTCCTGCGCCGCAGTTGCCCTGTTGCATCAGATGATGTCGAGAAACGTGTTTCTTCTTGAGCAGCAGCTGCTACTGCTGCAGCTCTAGTCACACAAACAGAAGACGGCTCCAGACCACTGGACTTGGGTGCCTGCATGGCGCGACAGCACTGCACCAACATGGATGCTTTTAAACCTGGCACATCCTCAGGCTTTGACAAAGGTGGGCTGAGAGGTCACTTGCTTGTCTGCTGCCCTGCCCTGCGCTGCTCTGCTTTGTGTGATGTAACTGCCCTGCCCCTGCTCTGCCTAGTGTGACTGAGCATCAAACCTGCCGCGCCCGTGTGCTGTCAGGCTCTCGTAAGCCATTGTGCTGCGGATGCGCCTTAGCCCACTCAGACATCGTCTGACGCCCTGTCTGCTGCCGCTGCCACTTCCTGCGCCGCAGTTGCCCTGTTGCATCAGATGATGTCGAGAAACGTGTTTCTTCTTGAGCAGCAGCTGCTACTGCTGCAGCTCTAGTCACACAAACAGAAGACGGCTCCAGACCACTGGACTTGGGTGCCTGCATGGCGCGACAGCACTGCACCAACATGGATGCTTTTAAACCTGGCACATCCTCAGGCTTTGACAAAGGTGGGCTGAGAGGTCACTTGCTTGTCTGCTGCCCTGCCCTGCGCTGCCCTGCTTTGTGTGATGTAACTGCCCTGCCCCTGCTCTGCCTAGTGTGACTGAGCATCAAACCTGCCACGCCCGTGTGCTGTCAGGCTCTCGTAAGCCATTGTGCTGCGGATGCGCCTAAGCCCACCAGACTATTGTCTGACGCACTCTGTACTGCCGCTGCCACTTCTTGTGCTGCAGTTGCTCTGTTGCAGCAGGTGGTTTCTTGGATGTGACTGCAAAGTGGAGGAAGACTGCTTTGCGTGTATTTAGGATTAGTGGCGCTTGCCAGAGTGCAATGGCCAAGTTGGAGGAGGACTGCTGTTCATGTAGTCAGGATTAGGGGTGCTTGTCAGAGGCAGTGCGCCAATGCGCTACAGCCCAAGGACACTTGTTGAAAAGTGGCACCTTGTGATGGGTGAAGGGTGAGGTGCTTGCAGAATGATAATGTATTGGTGCCCAAAAGGGCAGTGTTCTTGACGTGAAACAGATGAATAGATGAATAGATGAATAGATGAATAGCAATCCGATCGTGAGGACTTGTGGCAGAGGACTAGCTCGTCCCTACCAGTATCAGCGGCTGCCAGGTGCCAGCAAGCAAGGCGCAGACCCCAGATTGTACCTGCTGCCAGCTAGGATGAAATGGCAAGTGGGTAGACACCAGAGTGTCACACAAAGCTACAGCTGCCACGATTGTCGTGCAGTGACTTGCAGGCACATGAGGTTTGTGCGACTGCATACGCTGCAGTTGTTGATTGCTTATGCATTACTCCAGGGGCCTAGTGCTGCAACTCAACTGCCAGTTCGCCAATCGCTTGACTGCTGCTACTTGCACTGCTCCTTGTTGTGCAGCTGCTGCTGCTTGCAAGCAGCCAGAATATGACCCTGCCATTGGCTGGAAGTGCGCAGCGTTGGCAGCTGTGCGAAGTATGCTCAGCACAATGCGACTGTCAGATTCCATCGGGCTGCTGTTACCTTCGTTCACCATTAAAGGGTGATCGATTGCCGAGGTATTTTCTGACAGGAGGCTGTAAGGGCCGGGCCGGGAGGGCGGGGAACATGGAGGGTCTGCCGGGTCCGTAATGGCTCCAAGGCCTGCAGCCGTTCGTTTGAATCCACCATGCTCTTGTAATATAGGAAAAGTTAAGGGCAGGGGCTATGGCCGTCCATACGTGCCAGCTGCGGGAATGCTTGTGCCTGTCGAGCACTGACAGGAATCGTAAACCGGTTGACCTTAGACTTCGTTCACCTCGTTAGCCTTGCCAAAGAACAAACACCTGAATGCAGAGCCTGGAAGCGGTGTTGAAATACCTACTGGCGTGCCCGGCCCGGGAAGTAGGGTTTGCTGCCCGGCGTTGAAGAAGCCCGAGTGTGCAGGGTACAACTGCACACCTGACATGCGTTTTCTTGCGGATTAAACTTGTAGTCCTGCGTTACCATGCAGCCCATCAGAGCTGCCTTGTTCGGACTGCATTTGTGTTGGTCAGCCTGACGAGCAACAGTTGCAGGAGTTGCAATGCACTGCAGGTCCTGCCTGTTCACTTCCCGGAAGTTGTCAATGCTTGGAATACCATGCCATGCTTGGTTTCCATAAGCGGATTTAGACGGAACCCATGTAAAAGCAAACTGTGCACCTGCAATTGGTGTTCACAGAGAACAGCAAGGTCCGCTTCTTCTGCGAGACGTCTTACATCCATACTGTTGCAACTCAATTGAGCAGCACCTGCCTTCAAGACGCGGTTCAAATCGGGTTCACATCCACAATAAGCAGCTGCTTCCTTGCAAAATCCTCTGCCAGTGCGTATCACCAAGTTGCCTCAGTCAAGCTTTGCATTCAGACACAGGTGCCACTGATCCGCAGCCACACAGCTGCTCAGCAGCTAGCACTGCTAGTGACTCATGTGCCCTGAATGCAGCCTGCGGTAATGGCTGCACACAGGAATCATGCGTTCGCAATGCGTGCACATCGTGTGGCAGCACCGGCCACTGCTGCAGGGCTGAAGCAAGGCCCTGGCGGCCATGACCTGCCACACTGTGATCCATGATGGAGGCAAAACATCCTACTTTGCCTAAAACCATGTAAGCACAGCAGCACTCCAAGCCTAGCAGGGAAACAAGCAAGCAAACCAGTGTATGCTGAGCCAAAGCACATACGCATTGAACATGATGATGATGATGATGATACGCATTGAACGTTTTAAAGCAGAACACAACATGTACCTGAAAAACAAAGGAGAGTGTGCAATCCCCGCTGGTACTAGACCAAACCAGATGCGCTACAGCCGACCTGGCTGCGGGCCTGAGGCTGTGGATCATAACCCTGTAGGAAGCTGGACTACTCTGCCATGATGGCAATCTTCAGCCGAATGGGCCACTCACACACAACTCTCAATCCGGAACGCTAGCTACGGCAACCCTGCTGCCGCCCCTGCTGCCACCTGCTCTTGCCCTGCACCAGCTGCCAGCTGGTGATTGACGGTGCACTGCTGCTGCTCTGATCACCACCCCGAGGGTGCAGCGCGGCGACCCCAACAATCCTTGAATTTGCAATCAAACCATAACAATGTGCAGTGTACAGCAGTCCCTGTCTGCCAGGGTCACTTTTGAGGACTCCTTGCAGGATTACAGCCAGCAAGCCTCGAGGGCATCAACATGCGCTGCAATTTGAAAAGCAATAGCGTAGTGCGACAAAACACCTTCTACGCTGTGGCTACCACAGCTTTGGTACTGCCAATTCTAGCGCCAAGTTGCATAGTTGTTGTCCTCCAGTGGAACAACACCCATCAGTGGACAAACACCCAGTTCTGACCTCAATCAACCAAAACTTAAAAACCACCAACCGCTGTGACTTCACAGCTCAGCAGTGCATGGGTTCGTGCATCACTGAAAGCACATGGCTTTGGTGGCTCATCATGCCACCCGCGCATGTAAGCAAGGTATGCGGAATTCACAGCCCAAAAGCAATGACCAGTTCTGAAGATAGCAAAAGGCAGTTTGGCTGCCCCAAATGTCAATGAGAAATGAACTGCACAGCAGTGCAGTCTATGGTCACCAGCACATGTCATGTGACATGCATGCAGGTTAGAACTAGCTGTGTCAAGCTAGGCAAAATAGTCACTGTGCATCCACAGCTATCAATGTGCCAAGCGTTGCACAACACAACAATGCAAAGCTGAATGTGCGGGCAAAGGGATGCATAGTACAATTCGCCGTTCAAGCAGGCACAATGCTGCACAAGTCATGCGCAACCATGCACTAAGTGATGCTGCGTGCACCAGTTCGAATTGGCACACACGTCACTAGCGAAGTAACCTGCAGCAAACAGCAGCTGCCGCACAACCAGGCACTTAGAATGTCATCTGCCATGACAGCTGTGTGTTGTTGGTGCTGAACCCAGTCTTGGACACACTCAGCACTGTCACGACGCACCCCTTGCCATTCTTGGTGTTCACCTTGGTGCTGGTCGAGGATGCTGTGCCGTTAGCACTTGTTGTGGCACTCGTGGAATACGGGAAACCAGAGGCGCTGTATGCGACCAGCGAGTTCCACCTGAGGCTCACTGCAGCTGAGGACACAGTGTTGGTCCGGCCTAGCGCATCGACGCTTGTAACACGGAATTTGGCGGTGCACTTCCAGCCGTTGCCGCCGCCTCCGCCCTTGCTAAAGCTGGTGATTGTGATAGAGAGGCCTGGAGCTGCGGGTCGGGGAGAGGGCCTGCAGGAAGGACAGGACATGCGTGTGACAGTTGACTACCTAAGGCAGTTGATTACCTAAGGCAGTTAATTACCTAAGGCAGCGGGCAGGTGCCACTGAGTGCCTGCAGCTGTTATCAAGCAGGCTAGCAGAGTGCAATGCGCTTGGGAAGAGTCACTCAGTGCACCTCTGCATGCAGCTGTTGATCTAAATTGCAATACGTGGTTCTACACCGGGTAATGCGCTTTGCGATACATGCTGGAGGCGGCCTGGCAGAGGAGGGGGTGCTATAGCTACTCACGATGGGGAAGGTGATGGGCTGGGAGATGGCGAAGGAGAGGGGCTTGGTGAAGGAGAGGGTTCTGGAGATGGTGAGGGGCTTGGTGAGGGGGAGGGGCTGGGGGACGGTGAAGGCGAAGGGCTGGGGCTTGGAGAGGGGCTTGGCGAAGGAGAGGGGCTGGGTAAAGGTGACGGGCTCGGGCTGGGGCTTGGCGATGGGGAAGGTGAAGGGGAGGGAGAAGGCGAAGGAGAGGGGCTGGGAGAGGGGCTTGGTGAAGGAGAGGGGCTGGGGCTGGGACTTGGGCTGGGTGACGGGCTAGGGCTGGGTGACGGAGACGGGCTTGCACCAGGCACTGGGTATGTGACAGCCAACGCAAACTGCCCCAGCGATCCATAGTTGGAGTAGCCGGTTGTTGCAGCGTCCAGAGCACCAGCACCTGACACACTGATATAGTACGTGCCGGCTGTCGGCAGGTCAACTGTTGTTGCTGCAATGCCGAGGCCGTTGGTGTCTGAGACGCCACTTGGGTTGAGGGTTCCAATGGGACTGCCGGCTGTGTTATAGATGGTCAACAGCATATCCAGGTTTGACCGGGACCAGCTGCTGCCTGCCCAGGGACCCACCACCTGCAAGGACAAGCGACAAACATGCGTTGCTTCAGCAAAAGCAGGTACGTGGCGTTGCACTGTTGTTGTACTGCGCTGCTGTTTGCATGCATGTGATTTACTCGGCTTGCAATCAAATGCAGTTCTGACAGAAGCGAGCCCATGTACCACGTCGCAGCGACTGCTTTGTGCGTAGTCGTTAAAAAATACAGTATGATCGCTGCACAAAAAACGCCACACCACGTCACGCACCTGGCCAGAGACCGTGGCAGTGCCAGCGGCAGCAGTGAAGCTGAAAAAGTCAGCAGCACCAGCCTTAGTGACGATGCCTGTATTGTTGGCGGTGGCTGTTGTGCCGGTGATGGTGGGAGTCAGCACTGTTGCTGAGCCGATGCTGTTGCCATTTGAAGCTGGTACAAAGCCCAGTGATCTCGCAATGATGGCAACATCATCCTCAAACTGCAAGACAACCAAAGGCAAGGCAAGCACACAGGCGCATTGTCAGATAACATAGGCTGAACCTTGCTGTGGCTGAACTGCAAGCTGGTGGCGTCAGCAGATTGCGTGATGCAACACAAGTTCCATTGCTTATAGCAAAAGTGTGCAGGGTGCAGAGCACACCGTGTGCTCAGCACTTTGCATGAAATTGTGGAACAGCCGAGGCTATATATGGTGCGCAATGCTCCAGGACGCAGCGCCGCGCAACGGCGTTGCGTACTGGGCATCTAGGTTAGATGAACTGTTCGCAGCGTGCACTGCGTCCTGGAGCATTGCGCACCATATATACCCTCGGCTGTCACAACTTCATGCAAAGTGCTGAGCAGGTGTGTTTGCACTCACGTTGTTGGCGCCAGCATACTCTCCCTTGCTCCACTGGGACAGCTGCTCGTAGTAGCCGACACCCATGATCTGCAGCAGCAGCAGCAGTGTCAGTTTAGAAATGACCGTACGTAGCACCCGGGGCATACTTGACGCTCAACTCACAGCTTGGCAAGGTCTGCACGCCCTGCACTTGGTTATGTGGTCCCATTGGCAGCAGCAGCTGACACACATTGCATCGCAATTTGAAAAGCAATAGGAACAATAGGAACCTGGGGTCATTCTTAGTAAGGGCCAGTCACTGACTGGCCGTTTTTGGGTGATGTCACTGGCCATGTTGCCAGTGGCTCTCACCCTGTGTTCATCATCAAGACCTCATGGTTTGCTTTTGCAGTGCAGTATTGTACAGGGCCAGTGACCTCACCCAAAAACCTGCACCCTGTTGCTGTGTGCTTCTGATGGCGAGTATTTGTTGATTCTGTCCGTGTTCACAGGATTGAAGCCTGATGAAGGGTGAAGAGCCCGAAACGCGTCGCTTTCCATGTAATACGACAAAACAGAGTCAACAATAGTCTGAACTTGTCTCAACAGTAGCTGTAGCCAGTCGCATTACGCTGTTGCTTTTCAAGCAGCAGCTGACACACATTGCATCGCAGCAGCGCACGCTGCTTCACTGAAACTAAACAGCTATCTTTGACGTCTCATTAGGCTACCGCTGGCTGGCGCGTTGAGCTTGCTTACTGGTGCATAGTCTCCCTGGCCAGTGTAGTAGCCGACAGAGGCAGTGCCATCGTGTGACAGGCCCATGTTGTGGCCAACCTCGTGGGAGACAGCCTCCCAGATGTACTTGGGAAAGTCTGGAAATGAGCAGCAGCAGCAGCAGGCAAACGATGTAAGCAGCAGCCTTGCATGCATGCCAGGTTCATCTGGAATGCGAGGCTGTTGCAGTGCAACACATGCAGGGGCAGTGCTGGGAACTTGAAGTTACTGAGCCAGCTGGACGATCACAGTTGCAGCACTGCACACAGAATCTGCAAGGCAGTTATAGCGTTGCTGTGGATGTGAAGCCACGTTGGTTCTGACATGGCGCACTCTGTGCTAGTGACTAACGTCCTGCTCTCACTTGGTCCAAGGTTCTTGGAGAACACAAACGCAGGCTGGTACTGAGCGTTGTATGTCTGGCCGTACACGCCCAAATAAGCCACGCCACCGGACGAGCTGAATCCAGTGCCGGTACCGTCACCACCAATGCACACGTGTGAGATGTACTGCATGGACGTGCTGCTTGGCGGTGGGATGGTTGTCACATCCACGTCGAAAGGTGCATAGTCCTCAGCCACGGCACGCCAGACGGCGACAATGTCTGACATCTCAGTGACTGAGAATGCTGCGGTGTTGCCGTCCTTGTCATATCTGTTACATGCCACAGTGTTTGAAAACACAAGGTCAGCTTCACGATTTATTGGACCACCTGGAGAACACTCTGGCATACATGTGCTGGCCTACAGGACATACCATGCAAGAGGAATGAAGCATGGTTGCAGGGTATGCCAGCAGAGAACACAGCAAGCACGATGTGCGAAGCTCTACTGTTCTGTAAACCAACCATGCCAAGTTTTTTGGATGAACACGCACCGCATGCCGGGCACAGTAAATGCACTTACGGTGGGATGGTGATGGTGTTGCCGTTGCTGTTCCAGGCTGTGCCAGTCACAATGCATCCTTTGAAGTCCAGCCTGCAAAGCACCAGCACGCATCAGCACAGCACAGCAGCGGTTGCACGGCGGGCTTCAGTTCACTGTCAGCCAAGTGGATATTGTTTGACCGTCTGATGCAACAAGGCCTTTGACACATGCGCAGTAAGACTGTGTTTGTCATTTACTGATACAATGAAATGCTGCTGCTACAGCCAGCAAAGCTGCATGCTATGGGCTGGGTTTCTAGTGGTGACTGCAGCACTGCCGCACTGTGACTCGCCAAGCCGGGGGATTCACTGATAAAGCATTCACGAGCGGCACTGCTGCTGCTGGCACTGCTGGAACTAGGCTGCAGCTCACCAGATCTTGTTGGTGGATGCTGGGCGGCTGGAGAGGTTGAAGGCTTGCAGGTAGTTGGGGTCAATCTGGTTGGGTCCCACACCACTGGCAATCTCGCCAGCAGTAGCGGTCGCAGCCATACCTTCGCAGGAGTAGATAAGACCACCGTTGATCTCATCGATTCCCTGCGAGGCAAGGACAGATTGGTCGCACACATCATCATCAGCAGCAGCGGCAGCAAATGTGTCCGGAAAACTCCGACCCAGGTGACAGCACACGATCAAGGGCAACTGCTGCTGAAACCTTCTTCGCAGTACTATTTGTCGCTCTCTTGCTGCTGCCCGAGAAGCGAGGCCAGTGACGGAGCTTCAGGGAGAAGTCTCGGCCAAGTTCGTAATCCACCTGCGGTGTACTGATAACGGAGTGCACTCACAAAGTCAGGATCTTTATCCAGAAGCTTTGCAAGCTTGTCCTCTCCTTTGTCCCATCGCGAGTTGCCGAGAGCCTTCTTCAGCTGTGCCTGGTCCATCCTTCGCAAGTAGCTTGCCGCGCCGCCCTGATCCAATGAGAAATCAAACTTCTTTCCATCTGATCTGTTTTTGTTTCTGCGGTTGGCCTTAGCTTCAGCAGACCGGCCTTGCAGCAAGTGCCGGTGGTGCCCATGGGCTGCAGCCTGACCAGCTAGCAGCAATAGCACCGGAATGAAACGCAGTAGTCCACACGGAAGGCCCATATTGCTTGCGATATGTGGGCGTCACAGTTGGGCCGGAGAATGTGGACTGTTAACTACTATGCTTAGCTCGATCGACTGCTTCCTATGACAGTTTGCTTCTAGATGTGTCTGTGCAGCATGAGGCAGCTTAAGTACCTGCCCCGGGAGCCCGGGTGTGCTGCCGTCACTGTCACTTGCGGTTATCACGCATGACCCCTCTTAGCAGGCCAAACCAACGCGACGAGAGACACATTAAGAATAAAAGCATGCTACCTGTCTGAAAGCTGCGATGCGTCACGATCGACGGCCGCACCAGGCCATTATAAAGGGGTTCACGGTGAATATACAAGTGAATGTTCATAGTCGCCAAATTTGCCAAGCGATGTTGCGATGGGACGAATTACACATGAGATGAGATGTTATGATTACTTGGTATCGCTGATATGTACGGTGTGCCTGCCTAGTGCAGCTGGACCCCGGGCCCGGGTGACCAAGACCAAAGGGTGACCAAGATCAACATCGCGCCTGGGCCGCAAGCGACATTGGCAAGCTCGCATGCACCTTACATGAAGCACCTAGTCCAGATTCCATTGGGCTCGAAAAGCAGACATGTTGCAGTTGTGCCTGTAGATAGCCTCCCACACACACACGTGCACAGGCTGTACAGTAGGCCAGCTTTGACATGAAACGCCTTGCAGAGCACCGCACAAGAGATCGCAACAGTCACCATGCGCAAGTCAACCGAACAATCTTAGCAGACACTCAGCAGCTGAAGCACGCGTAAAGGATGCTACTACTGTGTTGCCGTGACTGCTGCCAAAATGCAGCGCTGCACACAGAGCACACCGCAACACATATAGTTGCTGTGCTTCTGACCCTGGTACAGCAGAAAGGAACCGTGAGATGCTGTTGAACTGTGCAGCACGGTAACCTCGCCTGCCAAGCACGAAGACGAATGCAGGGATTGCAGAATGCTGTGGCTGTGCACTTCTTTGAAATCAATCCACTGACACATGCGAAACAAGAACATTCTCCCATAACACAATAGTACATAACAAAGCGCTGCAAACTGCCAAAACTGAGCATGCTGTGCAACAGCAGCAGCGCTCCTTGCACAGCGCAGGACTGCTGACACAGCACGGTGCACGTACAGTAAATACTGACTTGCAGGCTTTCCTGAAGCTGTAACGGTAAAGCAGTGCATGCAGCACTGACGGTGATGCTGCTGCCTTGCATCGAGTCATTGCATCAAGAAGGATACCCAACAGCAGCACCACACAGCAGCAAGCGGGCACACGGGTGCACGGACACACACTGCATGTCCTTCTGGGCTTGCAGACCAGCGAAAATTTGAATGCAAGCAACCACCACACCATGAAAATCAGCCAAGTGATCCCAGAAGCCCTCCTCAAATGATATCAGAGGCAAAGCTTGCAACGCGTAACGCCGCTCGGCTGCTCATGCCAAAAATGTGCAGCTCTTTGTTCAACTTTGCAAAGCGCAGTCAACAGCACTGCTACTGCTTGCTCGTCCAGCGACAGTATGCCTTTCAGTGTCATTGCCTGGCAATGACGTGAGCAAACTCCAACTGGCAGACACCCAAACGACCAGCTGTCAATGAGGCACACACCACAGCGTTCTATCAAGGCGTGCTGCTACCATGTTGCCATATGCTGATGCAGCCACCCACCATGCGCCAAGTACAGCTGGAACTGCCTTCGCGACAGCGGCGCGTTAGCTGCCAGCACTGCTGTAGCCAGTTCTGCCACCAGCAGCATGCAACATTGACTGCCATAGCTGCAGCGACAACTGTAGCTGTGCTGCTTTACTCCAAGGCATAACCTGAACACGCAACAGGAACAGGAAAGCAGAGGCATGGCCAAAGGTGCCGGCAGGAGCAGCAGACAAGAGTAAGTTTCTTGGTTCTGCCCCTTCAAGACATTAGGCATGGTATTGACCAGCAGGAGCAGCAATGACACTATGCTTTACATTCCTGCTGTTGCATGCCAGTGCTGCCCTGCCGTAGCTGGAGCACCCTCACAACAAACACCCTATGAGCTGAAAGTAACACCACACAAAGCAACATCACACAGTTTGTCTTTCCTCCCGCTCTGTTGCTCCCGCACCTGCCAGGAAGAGCAGAAATGTTGAGCATAGCGTAATGCTCAGCAGGGATGTAATGACAGAGCTCATGCTGCATCTGCTTGCTCCCTTCAGCAGCCACTGGTGTGCCAGGCAAAGAAGCAATACCAAGAAAAGACAGGTCCAGCAGCAGCACCAAATACCATTTTGTGAGTCATCCTAGATTTGCCTCACCTGCCAGGAAGAGCAGGAAGAAGAGCGCGAGCGCTCCGTAGATGAGCAAGCTCTTCTGGCTCTCCGTCATGCTGTTGGTGCCCAAGCCGTACTGCTGGTTCTCAGCAAAGCCAGCAACCACCTTGACGCGGCTCTCAAACTTGGCCTTCTCAGCACCACAGATGGGGCAGTTGTAGTCCTCAGGAAGGTCCTGCATTACAGAAGTGCAGGCGCAACATGAGAAGTGTGTGATTAGTAGTTTGATGGGATTGCTGCACCTGCTGCAGCTGCTGCTGCTGCTGCTGCTACAACCACAGCATTCGCGACGCAGCAGCCGAGGCCCCAAGGCTAGCAACCGAACCAGACACGAGAGCATTCTCTGCAGCCCTGATGCGATAGTGCCAGCTCTTGCTGCTGCTGCGGCTGCTGCTCTGCCACTGGTGCAATCATCAGCACACACCCACAGCGATCAAGGAAGCACACTATCGCCATGCCTAACACTAAGACAAGGTAAAGCTCTGGTCCCTGCTGCTGCTGCTGCTGCTTGAACGACACCCAGGACGCCCCAACAGCAGCGCCCCTACGCACCTGGAACAGCACTCCCTTGGGCACAGGGAAGTCCGGGTCTCCCTTGTCTGGTGTGTACTCGTAGCCGCAGCCCTTGCACACCGCAGTGCCGCTGCCGATGACCATGAACTTCTCAGCAGCACGCAGCCTGTCTGCCTCGGCCTTCTTGCGCGCTGACTCAGTATCCAGCTCCTGTGACATATGTTACACATACAACATGTCCACACAAACAGTAAAGAGCTGACGATAGCGCCTGCGTAATTGTCCACTGCTGCTGCAGTTGCCTGCAGCCAGATGCAGTTGATTCTGATGGAGCACAGCCAGGCGACTCCTGCTGCCCATTGCCATGTACACTCTTGTTGCTGCTTGATGAACTCCCAGCTTGCAGGAAAATCAGGCGCATGTTGTCAAACTGCTGCAGTCACGCTACCACAGCTGCTGCTGACCCTGTCAGGATGTTTCCACCCGCTGCTGTGCTTCGGCATTACAGTGTGTTACAGTGTGTTCTGTGCCGACAACAGCACATCGTACGCACGCACGTATCATGTGGTGTGCAACACATGAACAGCAGTGTTTTGCCTTGTCGCAGTGTCTGCCCTGGTCTTGATTACTTGCTGGTGGCCTGACAGCAGCAGACAGCCACTCACCTCAAACTCACTGGCTGATGGCTCTGTGCCTGGGTCGGCACTCATGACTGGTGCTAGCCGCTGCGCACAATGATATGAAATGATGATTTATCCACGAGACCTGCAGACCAGGCGCTGCTGCTGGTGCAAATGCTGCCGGTGATGCTGCACTGTGAAGACGCACCTTTGCCAGCCTGCTGGTGCGTGCAGGTGCAACCACGGCTGGCCTGAAGCATATGCTGCGGCTCCTCTGCAGTTTAGAAAGCGTCCTCGATCAGATACGTGAACGGGCGTGAACGAAGCCTGATTCCCTACTGCTCCCGATGCCTCACCAGCTGCACAGAGGGCTGGCAAATCGATTGGCTTATGAATGCCATGGTTACGGTTGATCAATGCTAAGTCTAGCGCAGCTGCTGCGACCGGGCGAGAACTGAGTGCAGTGTGTGGTGACCTGGTGTTGCTGAGGCAGCTGGATCAACAGCAGGACGAATAGAATAGCACGAAACAAGGGTATACTATGCTTCTTACTATGCTGAGCTGCTCAAGACACAGGCCATAGCATGTTGACGGTGCTGCCAGCATTGTCAGACCGTCGGGTGTTACTGTGTGTGTTAGGGCATAGGCCAGAACCAGCAGCATGTGCTTTTCCCAGCAGCAAATGCTCCGTCTGTGCTGTGCGCAACACATCAAACAACGCTTGCGCATGTTACAGCGCAAAGCTGTGCACAGCATCAACAATGATCCGATCCGATCCGATCCGAGGCTCGCCAAAGTGCCTGACGCCAAACAGCATGGCATGTCCGACATGCCAAAATGAAGCAGAAGACAAGGCACATAGCAGTGCTGTTGACGGGTACAGACGTACAAACCAATAGAATTCGGCGAGGGCCGAATGCACAATAATTTGTGGTCACAGCATAAAACTGCAAGCCATGAACCAGCAGTGCCAGATGTGCCGCAGCTTGTACAGCAGCAACATCATTAACCAATCCCTGCAAAGTCCGACCCTATTGCCATCCCTTTGCGCAAAGCTGTGCAGCGAACACATGCGCGCAAGGACAGCCTTTCTGCATATCCCTACTCCATGTCATGACATACGCACACACGCTGGCAGGAATAATGACAACACAGGACATCTGCCACCACTCGCCCGCCCACTGCTGATACTACCTAAGAATCAAGCAGTAGCGCAGCATCTAGCATCTCTCACTTCTCTTATTCAGGATTGAGCGCCTGCCAGATCTCGATCCACGCCTCCATGCCATCAGCGAGCTTGGAGAAGTACGGGTCAATGTGCGCCAGCCCTGCGCGCACCTTCTCCGCAAGCTCCAGGTAGCAGGCGATGACGCTGGTGCTGTCCTTGCTGCAAGGCAATACAATGCAGCAGTGCAGAAGGGGGAACAGAAATCAGGGTGGTTGCAGCGCAGTACAATACAGCAGAGCAGAAGGCGGAACAGAGGTTGAAGTGATTGCAGGGCAGTACACAGCCGCAGTGCAACAGTGGCAGGCGATGACGCTGGTGCTGTCCTTGCTGCGGGACAGTACAAGGCAGCAATGCAACAGTAGCACAGGCAATACAACTGTCAGGCGATGACGCTGGTGCTGTCCTTGCTGCAGGACAGAACAAAGCAGCAATGCAACAGTAGCACAGGCGGCACACAGTCAGGCAATGATGCCGGTGCTGTCCTTGCTGCAGGACAGAACAAAGCAGCAGTGCAGAAGGTGGGACAGAGGTTGAGGTGATTGCAGGGCAATGACAATGCTGGTGCTGGTGCTGTCCTTGCTGCAGTGCAGCACAATGCAGCAGTGCAGAAGGCGGATCACAGGGTGAGGTTATTGCAGGGCAGTACAAAGCAGCAGTGCAGAAGGCGGAACAGATTTGGGTTGGGGCGATTGCAGGGCAGTACAGAGCAGCAGTGCAAAATAGTGGGAACAGGCGGCGCACAGTCAGGTCGAGCTTGCAGGGCAGGTGGCAACAAAGAACAACACATCAGGCTCAATCCCAGCAGCTAGCTGGAGGTTGACAGGCCCTGCCAGAGCAAAGTGTCGAGCCGTGTGCGTTGCTGGCAGCTAGGCAGAAAGCATAGCAGGCAGTCGTGCATAAAAGGATACTAGCGTGCACATCCAACACACCGGGTTGCACAACAGTAGCCTAGCTTGCTACCACTGATGTTGTTTGCCTGGCCATCACTGTACTTTGTTTGCTGTGCTGCCAGCCGCTCACAAGCTGTTATCCCCTGGACGCATACCTTGAAATTCCTCCTGCTAGAAGATGCACATGCTCAAGCATTGCTTGCTACCAATACTGTTGCATAGTGCACCCATCTTCCTTTGATTATGCCATGACAGATTTACCTGAGCTGTATCTGCTGGAAGAAGGGGATGATCTCCTCCTGCCAGAATATGCACAATTCAAGCGTTGCTTGCTACCACTGCTGCTTGGTTGTCAGAAAAGATGTGGGATCTGTCACGCACCTGAGCCGTATCTGCTGGAAAAGGGAGATGACCTCCTCCTGCCAGAAGACGCACAAATCAAGCGTTGCTTGCTACCGCTGCTGCTTGGTTGCATCCAATATCAGGACAATTGTCCTGATGTCTGGTCCATAAGATAAAACCTGAGCTGTACCTGCTGCAAGAACGGGATCCGTCACGCACCTGAGTGTTATCTGCTGGAAGAAGGGGATGATCTCCTCCTGCCAGAATATGCACATTATCAAGCGTTGCTTTGCTACCGGTGCTGCTTGGTAGTCATGATGTCTGGAACCATCAGACTTACCTGAGCTGTATCTGCTGGAAGAAAGGGATCTGTCACGCACCTCAGCTGTATCTGCTAAAAAAGAACGGGATCTGTCACGCACCTGAGCGTTATCTGCTGGAAGAAGGGGATGATCTCCTCCTGCCAGAAGATGCCCTTGTACTCCTTGCGCAGGTTGGTGAAAGGGTTGCTGGCCTTGCTGTGGTAGATGTAGGGCAGCCCGGTCTTCACGCCCAGGCCCAGGTGGTCGCAGATGACCTGGCAGCGTTATTTTTTGGCGGTTGTGTTATATAACAGATGTTGACGCAGCAGCAAGCAGCAGAAAGCATGAGAATTGATAGTGTGGTCCCAAGTACAGGAATGTTGTGTTGTTGTGTGGCGGTAATGCTTCAAGGCAGCAGCAGCAATAGCTACGTGATACAAGTAGATAAGACACACCAAACAACAGGCACCAGGAGCTGCACATACAGCCTGTCGATGAAACAAAATTTCGATAAAGCAGCTCCAGCCGCACGCTGCGCACCTTGGAGCACCAGCCAGGCCAAGCCAAGTCCTGCAGGCACACAGGCTGGGCTGGCTGTGGCTGTGGTCTTTGCGTTTCATGTTTTGCAAACCTCTTCACTGGCTGGCATAGTGCTGCACTGCTTGAGACATGCAGTCACAAGTGGGAAAAGCATTAACAGAGGAGCAGCACACATCTGCCAAGCGACACCAGATGCTGCTGCTGCTGCAACGCCAGCAAACGGCTAGCAATCCTTCCCGCCGCAGCTTGGTGCAGCACCCCTCCCCACACCCATCATCTTAGCGCCCCAGTGACCACCCTGCTGCTAGCATTGCCTGCTGCTGCTGCTGCTGCTGCTACGCACCATACCATCGCCCACATGTCATCGTAACGCCCCAGCGGCTGCTAATCACCATACCATGCTGCTAAACACCAAACTATCGCCGCACCTTGGAGCACCATCCCGCCCACATGTCATCATAGCGCCCCAGCGGCTGGCCCTGCTAGCATTCCCTGTTGCTGCTGCTGCTGCTATTCATCAACAAATTGTCGCACCTTGGAACACCATCCCGCCCACATGTCGTCATAACGCCCCAGCGGCTGCCCCTCCCCCATGAGCCCAAAGTACATCGCGGGCCCTATCAGGCTGCGGTCAAAGGCCAGGTTCATGCCACACATGGGGTACAGCGTGCCCTTGGGGATGGTCAGCACTGCGTCAACGTAGCGCGTGTTGCGCTCCAGCGGCTTGACCATCTGCAGTACGGCACAGCAGGAGCAGCAGCGGCTGTTCAGCAGTGCAGCAGAGATGGGGCAGGACTGCAGTTTGAAATGTGCACCATTGGACACATGCATGCAAGCGTCAACGTAGCGCGTGTTGGGCTCCAGCGGCTTGACCATCTGCAGTACGACACAGCAGGAGCAGCAGCTGCTGTTCAGCGATGCAGCAGAGATGGGACAGGACACCACTGGGCACATGCATGCAAGCGTCACCGTAGCGCGTGTTGCGCTCCAGCGGCTTGGCCATCTGCAGCGGCAGCGCAGCAGCTATGAGACACGGATAGTTGGGTAACATCGGAGCGCTGCGTTGAGTGCTCGCAGCTGCACACGCGCCAACTGTTGCCAGGCCTGTGCCTGCGTCAGGCTCGTGGCGCTCCCACTACAGCTGCTGCAAGCTGCTGCCGCCCGGCATGCACATGCTGCTGCTGCTGCCGCTGCATGCTGCTGCGACATCAGCTCCTCATACCAACGCTGCTGCTGCTGCTGTTGTTGTTGCTGCCGTTGGTGCTGCTGTTGTTGCTGCTGTTGCCGCTGCTGCTGCTGCTTCCGCTGCTGTGTGGGTGCGTCATAGTCTGCATATGCTGCTCTGCTGCCATGTCAGCTCCTCATACCTCCTACCATTGCTGCTGCTGCTGCTGCACGTCCTGCCGCACCTGCGTGGGTGCGTCGTAGTCAGGGATGTTGAGCCACAGCCCGTGGCTGATGGCGGTTGGCACGCCCTCACGCAGACTGAAGGGGTAGCCGCGCACAAAGTCGGCGCCCTCCCTGCAGGACAGGCACACAGCACACAGACAAGCGCTGAGCACAGCTAGCGAAGTGAGAAAGGTAGGCGCGCACAAAGTCAGCACCCTCCCTGTAGGACAGGCAGATAGCATGCCGACACGCACTGAGCATAGCTAGCAAAGTGAGAAGGGTAGCCGTGCACACAGTCAGCGCCCTCCTTGCAGGATCATGTACAGCAGTTGTGACATGCAGATGAGGTGATTTGTTGGCTTTGGCCACTGGTATGAAAAACTGTCACGACAACTCGCACAGCAAATACTGCAGCTGCACAAGCAGCGGCTGGCAGCTGCACCGGCTGGTCAATCAGCCGGTCAATCAGCCAGCAGCTGCACCGGCTGGTTGATCGGCAGCTGCCAACGCTGTTGCTCAAACTAGCACCCCCACCTGTATGGGTCGTACAGGGTGTTGAAGATGTATGGCGTTGCAGGCGACAGCAGGTTCTTGATGTGCTGCTCCAGTGCGTTGATGTCCTGCAGGCACACGCAGCACAGCAGCAGCAGATGATGTGAACAATCCCCCAATGTTGGGAAGTCAGAACTGTGACGGCCCTGCTGGGTTGTTGCATGCTGACATGCGGCAACTCTCTACCATTTGTATCGTACTGCTTGTACTGCCAGCAGAGCAGCTGATGCTGTTGCGAGCACCAGTGGGTCTGCTTGCATACCCAGAACTCCTGATGTTTGTAGAGTGCCCCTGATGTAAGCTGCTGAAACCAGAGACCGCAGCAGCGGCACATTGCAGCTGACAGGCGCAAGGATAATAGTCGCTGCTGCAGCTGCATGAGAAACCTGAACAGCAATGTGCGCAGCGTACCTCATTGCTGGGGTTCTTGGCAACGAAACAGTCATCATCTATGGTGAAGATGTAGCGCTTTTTGCTGACTAAGAAGCCAAAGCAGCGGCAGGCAGAGTCCTTGTAGCTCATGCACCAGGCCTTGTCCCCCATGATGCGCTCCACATCGTTCCTGTAACAACGGTGGACAGTGATGAACACAAACCTGATACGATCGGCATTGCCTGGGCGCATGTGGGCAGGCAGAGCTGTTGCTGCTGCTGCTGTTCAGTTGTTACTGTTGGTACTGCTGCCAGTTCACGACGGCTGGTGCAGCGTTCACATGAACCTGATCACAACAGTTGACTGACCTGTTAAACATCTCATAGTCGAAGCCAGGGGGCACCTTAATGGTCTTTGTTGGGTCGCCATCTTGCACGATGATCAGGTGATATGGCTGGAAGAAAGGCCTCCACTGTTCTAGAAAGTCCAGATTCCGTATCGTGGGTATAACGATGTCCAATTGCTCGACTAAAGCCATGATGTGTTCTACCTGGCGACGTGTGCTGCTCACGTTGGCTCAGCGTGCATGCCTGATCAAATGGTTAAGTCTAAGTAATGATTTCAAAGTTTCAAAGCTGTGTGATGAGCATGCACAGAGGGGGCAGGACTGCACACTACTGCAGCAGAGGTACACCCGCCCGGAGTCGGACAGACGATTCGAACAGGAAAACCTGCTTGCCGCACAGCAGCAAACGACATACAGCCTATAGGTAAGACCAGTTCCGCACTTCAGAACCAACTTTCAAGCTTTCAGCCGCTTCCATGCTCCTGGCATGATGAGCAAGGGCAGGTGCTGAACTGGCACCCGGCAGTTGGACATGCCAGCCCTTTCGGCTGCCACCCCATCCGCGGAGACATGATGAAGTACGGAGGCAGGCTGGTTGAAGTTGAAGTTGCTGCATGCCGGGTTTGGCGGCAATGCGCGTCCAAGGTAACATGGAGTAAGCCCCGGCAGCTTCCAGAAGTCGGACTATATGTTTCACTGCGGGCTGCGGTGGACTGCGTGATCCGCCCTAGATATGTTCGTCCCAATGCTGTTGTGTTGAATCGTTTGATCAGTTCTGCCGTGCTTCACTTCAAAGCTTTTCTTTTGTACCAGCACCGCGATCATCATGATGCGATCAGCAACGACAGCAGGCGTAGCATTCAGCGCAACTCTGCTACTCGTATTGCTGGCGAGCCCCATTCAAGGTGAGCTGCGGGTCCTGCTGCAGCAGCCATGCAACAGCAGCAGATCTAGCAGCAGATGCATGCTGCTCATGCTCATGCATGAAGCTATAGATAATTGCGTAAGGTCCACCTTTATCAGTGCTCGAGCTGTCAGCAGTCGTGATCACGTTGTGCAGCGATCAAGCATGCTCATTCACTAGGCAATACAGTGACTGCTAGTATCAACACAGTGCAAGATCATCTTGCTGTTGCTGCTATTTGTGCTGCTTCCCCACCTTGTATCCTGCTGCTCTCTTTCGTGTTGATGCCGCAGCCCAGCTGCCCCGCCAGACCCGTCGGCGTATGACAGCCACAGCAGTATCCGTGTCCTCTGCCACTGCCACTGGCGGTGCCACAGTCGTTGCAGACTCCAAAGCCACATCCACAGGCTCCCCAGCCGTATCCATCGTCAATGCAGAGGGCAGCGGTGATGTCACGGTCGTTTGCAAGCAGCAAGCAGGCAACAACGAGACGCTGTACAAGGAGTGCATCGACAAGAAGGGCAAGGATGCGGGCTCTTCTGTCAGCGCAGCAGGTACTGCATCTGGACAGCTATGATCTACTTGTTCAAAATTGCCACTTGGTGGCGCATTACAGTGAGGCAGACCAGCCTTGCTTACACGCGCAGCCTTGCATGCGTGCACAACCTGGCATGCAGGGGTAGGGTGTCACTGCATGTTTTACAGCTTAGCTCGGAGTGCTGCTAACTTTCACTGCATCTGCAGGCAACGCCACTGGCAGCACCTCAGGCAACAAGACAACAGGTGGCACCAGTGTGAGCTGGGCAGATGCCCCTCGCTGCACCAAGCCAAAGAGCAGCTACACGGTCAAGTATGACGAGGGTGTGAACGGCAAGGACCCCAAGCCTTGGGGCTGGGAGAACAACAGCACCAGCTGCGCCCTCAGGTGGGTTGCATGATCCGATCTCAGACCATCGGATGATTTGCTGTGTGGTGTTGGCACTGACGGTCACAGGTTGTATCGTGAAGGACAGCAGCAGTTGCGCATCTGAAGGGTAGCATGCACTGTGTTCCTGTGGCTACATGCAGCGCGTGCGTTCTAGGCGTGCATGGTGCATGCAAGGCAGCAGTCGTGGCAGCTAGCATGGTGTTCGAGGTGGGTGCCACGTGCGGATCATGCGCAGTGTGCCACCTATCATCAACTGCTGCTCTGCTACAGTTTAACCAATTCATTGAGCCGCATCTTTCTCATTCAGTCTTTCTAGTTGTTGGTATCTGCTTGCTGCTGTGCTCGCTCACGCTTTGTATTGTGTTTATGCTGCACTGTGCAGGGATGAGAAGGGCAACGCCCTTGCTTAAGCCGGCCGCCACCAGAAGTACCAACTCTGCGACCAGCAGCATATGAGTGGTGGCAACGCCGTGGTGCTGAGACTAGGCTTCTGCAGCATGCCACTTCCAAGCGTGACAGCGTTGAGTGCAAAAGAACCCAGCAGGTCAATTGCAACTGTTCTAGCCGCTAGGTTGTAGTACAACCTGCAGCACAGCACACAGCTTGCGTAGCATCAAGCACCGCACGCACCGCACAAGTTGTCAGGCCTGCGCAACTGCGCCGCCCTGCTGCGCAGGTTCCGTTACCTGTTCTACGTTCCCGCACAGAAGGCAGCAGGACCATGGGGGACGCTCCCCGTGCATGTTGTTGCCTGACCAGCTGTGGGCTCCTCTTGTTAGGGACGGCATGTTTGGCTGTACAGCAGATGGCATGCTCTTCCAAAGCAGCTTCGCTGTTTGCAGCAACGTTGCTGAGAACAGCAGCCTTGTGTTCGAGGTAGTTAGGATCACAGTATGGGGTACTTGGTATGTTGTGTTCACACAACTTCTATGTTACAGTAACAGTAACTTACTCTCTACTTGAAGTATTCCACCTGTGACCGCTGCATTGATTGACAAAGGTTCTTGCATGGCACTGGTATGTCTAGGACTTTGTTGCAGGGTGCTGTCATGGCCAGGTAGTTTGCCTCAGGATTAGGTACTATGCATCGGTGAACGATGCAGGCTGCTTGCAGGCTGCAGTGCAGTGCTTGACGCCGTCAACTATACGATTTAGTCCGCTGACATAGCGCCTTCCTGGCGTTAGTGAGCTAGGCGGTTTGCAGTGTAACTGAGTTGAAGGAGGTTTGCGGACCCGGTGGCCTGGCAATAATTCAAATGGTGTGCGGCCCGGCTGGATGGCATTCACAAACTCACAAAGGCCTCTTACAGGTGGCTGCTGCATCATGTGCTGCCTGGCCTGGCAACAGGGGATGTTGCAAACGTTGCCTGCAACGCATACGACAAACCCCTTGCGTCAAGCACCCGCCAATAGCAGCATGCTGCGCACCGTGTGACAGCTGATCATAGAAAAGCGGCTTCTTGGTCCCTATGCAGATAACGTGCAAGGCAGACTATGTGAAAGCCAGCAGCAATCTAGCAGAAAAGCAGACCATGCAGCATGAGCTGCTGTATGCACGCATTGTGCAACTCAATAAGGGTGATTATCATCATCGATTGGAAATCAACACCTGAGACCTAAACAACACAACAAAAAGACAAACAAAGAACACATCATCTGCGGCTGCAAGCCTTGTACCTGCCTTATGACAAGTTGGTACAGGTCTAATGTCCAGCGTACCTGACGCCAGCCCTCTCGTGGCGTGGTAAAACAGTTGTCACAACAATACTGCTGTACTACGCCATGGCGGTGCACAAGAACAATGTCGTGCACCAGCGCCAGCAACCTCTCCCTGGCCAGCAAACGCTATACGCTAGCTATGCTCCTGGCACTGCCAGCCCACGGTGGGCTGGGCTCAGTTTGTGTGGCGTCCCCTGGGCATGGCACAAATGCAGTAACCACGTCTATTTTGACTGCTTCAACGCCAACATCAGCATGGCAACAGCATGCAGCACACTGTGAATGCCCAAAACGCAACACCATGCAGCCTGTAAGAATCCTGCAGCCTCTAGAGGTGTCCAGTGCTGGGATACTAGCATGCAAGATGCAGTCTGCTGTACATTGTGACACATGCAGCTAAGAACAACGCTTGGTACACTACAACAACGCGCTGGGCAGTACATGCCGTGCATTCAACACTTGTTTAATCAACATACGCTTCTACGCGCACCTGGCAACATGTGTTAGCACAACATCAGTCCTAGACTCTTTGACTGGCAACGTGCCGGGTGTATGTACGCCTGACAACCAATGAACTACCATCAATCATAATTCAATGCCGCATGCCGCAAGTTTCCTGGTCCATCCACTGCTACATGCCGAACTACCAACTTGCTCTTTGACAGCTATAAAAGAATCGTATTGTGTCTACCTACGGCACTGATGCATCAACAGAACTCACTGACTAGCTTTCTCCCGGGCACCTGCATTGCTCCCCACAGTACTGCACCACCACAGCTGCTCGCCTATCCACCTCCCAACTAAACGGCGCGTTGCACGCCCCCTGCTGCTGCACCGCCTCACACCCACCCATCAGCTGGCACTCCCCTGATGCCATCAATGGCCGAAAAGCAGCGCCAAACGCAAGTGCGTAGGGCTTGCAGCCGGGCCGTCGAATGCAATGCCAGCTGCCGTCATTGCCACCGCGCACAATGACATCGCCAGCTTGAAGTCCTGCTCTCAGCTGCGCTGGCAAGCTACCGCTACTGCTGCTGCTGCTGCTACCGCTGTTGCTGCTGCCAGGAGTGGCAGATTGTGGATTGGGAGATGGCCCTTGCGTGCCGCTGACTGTGACCTGTACAGTGCCGCCGTTGCTGTTGTCCCTTGGTGGTAAGGTGCTGTGGCTTGGGCTATCTGGTTGGCCGTTTTGAGCTGTGACAGTGCTGCAGTCAGTGGCACTGTTGCTGCTGCTGTTGTCCTGTTCTCCAGCAGCAACAAGCACCCTGGAATTTGGCACGCTGGTAGCACTGCTGCTGCTGCTGCTGCTGCCTGTGGGGTCACTGTGCTCGCTCCGCGTCTGCACAGCACCTGCTGCTGCGTGCACCAATGGTGCTACAGCAGCAGCAGCTGTGGCCTCTGCTGCTGCTACACGCATGAAAGTACCAGGCCGTGGGAGCCTGACATGCCTGGGGCGATGCTGCAGGGAAGCATGACCTCTTGCAACTGCCTTGGCTGCTATCCCTGGTAGCACCCCTGCTGCTGCTGCCAATGCTCCTCCTGCTTCAGTGTGTTCAGCTGTGCCTGTGATTGATTGTGCCTGGCCAGTACTAGCTGCCTGTGCAGCAGCAGGTAGGGGCCAAACTGCCTGCCTTGGTGCACTGCCGGGCAAGAGCTTGGCTGGTACCACGTCTATGCTTGCTGCGGCTGCAAGTGGAGATCTTAACACCAGCAACAAGGCCAGCATCACGGACAACGCACTCTGCAGGGCCATTTCTACAGCTCACAGGACCTTCATCGGCCCCTGTCGGGCGGCAAGCAGACCTTGCTACGTGAACAAGAACTTTTGATGATCAAAACATACGGTTTAGCAACGAGTAAGCAGAAATGGTGCACGCAGGGCTGCACTTCTGTTGGCTTTGGTGGTCCGCTCACGTCAGCAAGCCGTCTGGTAGCGACTTGCCGCATGATAAACTCAAACCTTTATTTGCCCCACATATTGACACGCTTTGAAGAGCTTTGAAGACCGCCAAGCTACGGGTGCTGCGTAACCTTGGACGACGGTTGGCGTTGCAATTCGCGATGCATCGGGGGTGATGCATCGGGGGAGCGAACACGGGTGTTAAGCATCAAAAACGGCCACGTTGCTGTCTGATTGCAGCTGGAGACATACGTCGGACCCAACGAACTATGGATGAAGGAAGACCTCGTCGCGTAAGACAAAAAGTATGGTGGGAGCGACATAATTACAACCACCAGCAGCGCACGTGCTGCAGTATAAAGGATTGCAGGACGCCAGATTGAAGATCATGCAGCAAAATGCAGCACTCACATGTCTAGATGGGGCCCCCGCCACGTGCTGCAGAACAGCCCGAGCAACCACTCAACCACCCAGCACCATGATGCCAAGTAAACCTTTATGCGTATCCTGAAGATCAATGCAACTGCGCTGCTGCTGCTAACAAAGCCCCAAGGGAACTACAAAACCCATCATCGTCGGGCCTGCTGACACTGCTCCTGCTTCCTGCAAACACCCTAAGACTGCGACACATCGCCCCAGTTTGCGTCCATGCGCTCCTTCGGGGTCATGCGGGGTGGGGTGGGCTCCTCGCCCTCAGGCGCTGCTAATGGCATGGGGCGGGGCGGGGGCTTTGGCAGGTCTGCGCTGCGCCGCTCAACCATCTCCTTGTACTGCTCCTTGGTCACCTGGGCACAGCAGCAGCAGCAGCAACAGCAGCAGCAACAGCACAGCAGCCCATCAGTTCACATCGATTAGTGGGGGGAGTCGAACACAATTATGTATTGCAGCAGACGTCTCCTACATTGCAGCTGGTTCTGGTTCTGGTGCTGGTGATGCTGCATACCAGCAGGCACTGCTGCGTGCTACATGGCTTGCACTCAGTCACACGCACAGCACTGCTGATGTGACCGCATTGCGCTTCTATCGCGGAGCAGTGCCTGCTGTGTTTCCCCTGGCACCTTGTTCACGCTGAACCAAGGCAGGCCTTTGCTCTGGCTGGGCATGAATGGCTCAGTCTCACGCGACCTGTATAGCAGCAGCAGCAACATTGTTATATTAAACAACATTGATAACAACAACGCTCCAACATTACAAGCGACATGCCTGCTTTGCATGCGTGTGCCGCATCAGCGGCGGCTGCACACAGTGCTGTTAGTGCATTGCTCAAAGGCAAGCACAGCACATCACAGGAGTTCTGGCTTCAATTGCTGAAGGTGATGTTTGCAATGCAGCTCGCTGCAGGTCTCCTGAGCTCGATGATCACATGATGGCCAAAAATCAATGCAAAGCTATGACACATGCATGGCGCGCAGCGCGCACCTGAAGCGCCAGCTGGGTCTGCTCTACGAATGAATGCGTCGCCGTACATCCCACAACCACACACCCTTGCCCCAAACATTCATACCTACCAAATCATAGCCCGCAGCGCGCACCTGAAGCGCCAGCTGGGGCTGGTCGCGGCCATGAATGCGTCATGACGCATTTGCCCCCAATCAGACATCTGCATGCTTTCCTGCTAGAGTGCTGCTGCTTTTTCACATATGCAGCACACACACTGCACGCACCTGAAGCGCCAGCTGGGGCTGGTCGCGGCCATGAATGTGTCGCCGTCCATCACGCTGCGCTTGGCCAGGTCCTGCGCGTCAGTCACGTAGCTCTCCTTCACTGCAGGGAAGCGCTTGTTGCTGCCCTTGATCTGAAACACAGCCTGCGCAGGCCCATTCGACAGGCAGCAGCAAAAGCAAGGTTTGTACAACAGTGGGCAACAGTGCTTGTTGATGACGTGGCAGGAGCAGCTGTATTGTTGTGCAGCAGCAGCTACCCAAAGATCCTGACCAGGCAAAAAGCTACAGCCACAGTTGGCGGCATCATGCACCGTTGCATGCGCCCCCTGGCATCCAGGATACAACTGCTAGCTCTGGCTGCAGACAACATGCACAGGTTCTGTTGCTGTTGCTGCTGCCGCTGCTGGGAACACCCCTGTTCACTGCTTGCTGCACGCAGCAACTGTCAACGCTAAACGCATCTGCTGCCTGCTTGCTGCAGCAGCAGCAGCAGCTGCTGCTGCTGGTGCGCACCTCATCACCGCCGATGATGTGGTCGATGATGCCGTACTCCCGTGCCTCAATGGGTGACATGTACCTGCCAGCAGCAGCAGCAGCAGTAGACAGCGTCAGCATCACAGCGCTCTCCATAGCAACACAAGCACAGCACTACGACAGCACTCACCCCTTGCTCACAAGATCCATCGTGGCTGAACGAAGCGCTGATAAGCCGCATGCTGCAACAACCTGCCAAGCCACGCTGTATGTGCCCGCCGCTCCCACCCATCCCTCAAGCTCTCAAGCGCTGGCAAGCCAAACACTGACCAACCGTTACAGGTGACCTGTAAAGCCGTGCTGTTCCTTTATGCAGCCCCCCCACCTGTCCCTGTCTGTGTCCTCCTCGATCTTGGCGAGGGGCTGCTGCGTGTAGTCAGCCATGATGCGGTTCAGGTTGGCCTGCGGGGAGGGGGGACAGCACACAGACACATGCAAGGCATGTTAGGCACACGTGCGCCAGTGTGCCACACACCACACGGGCGCACGTTGGGCTTGCGCTGCACAGAGGTGTCGACTGCGCCATGCATCGCATGCTGTGCAAGCCGTCTCCTGCTGTTCAAGAGATAGTGGCGTGAACACATCAGGAACCAGCCATGTGCCGTTGACCGGTCCTCACTCCTGACACCACACTGCGCTTGATCACAAACCCCAGCGCACACCTTGTGGTACATGATCTCCTTGGCCTGGATCTCGATGTCCACCGCCTGCCCGCTGGCCCCACCCAGCGGCTGGTGGATCATGATGCGGCTGTTGGGCATGCTGTGGCGCTTGCCACGCTTGCCGGCACCCAGCAGGAAGGCACCCATGGAGGCAGCAAGGCCGAAGCAGTAGGTCTGCACGTCGGCGCGGCACAGCATCATGGCATCGTAGATGCCCATGCCGGCAGTGACGGAGCCACCTGCGCGATGGGAAGGAATGGAAGGGGCAGACGTGGGTTTGGATGGTAGAGGCAAAAGGGTATAGATGCTAAGATGGAGTGGAGGGAAAGGATATGGTTGGGTGCATGGTGTGGGAGATGCTGCTGTAGCTGCTCAGCTGCTTATGCATGTGGTAATGTGACTGGTGCAGATGCCAATACTGCTGCTGCTCATGAGGCTGCTGCTAATACATGATCAGCAAAGCTGCCGCTGCCGCTGCTGCTGCCTCTACTGTGGGGCCTGGTGCTGTATTCGGAGGCAATGCAAATGCTTGTGAAGCAAGCAAGCATAATAGCAGTTGCTGCTGTTGCAACCAACTACATTTGCTGGTAGGTTGCGACAGTGCTCTCCTGCCGCTGCTGACGTTGCGCAGTGTGTGCATACACAACTCTCCAAAGTGCCCGCGTGCAGTAACCATGCACACTGATCACCCAACACATGCCCTTGCTGCTGAAAACATGCAGCAGCAGCAGCAGCAGCAGCACGGCCCTCAATTGCATACGCAGCTGAATCTGCTTGCTACACTGCCCTCCAGCAAGCTCTGACCCCACAATCAGCTGCCAACGAGGCTGCTCTGTGCCCTGTGCTGCCTGCACCAGCACAAGCTCAGCTGTGGCAGCAGGCACGCACCTGGTGAGTTGATGAACAACTTGATGTCCTTGGTGGCATCCTGGTTGTCCAGCAGCAGCAGCTGGCTCACTAGGGCATCAGCACCGAAGTCCTCGACCTCGCCACCGAGAAAAATGATACGCTGGCGCAGCAGCAGACCGAAGGGGTCGCCTGCCATGTCCTGTGTGCGGGGAGCCAGGATAGGCTGGCCACCGTTCGCCTCGATCCATGGCCTGTCCCTGCCCTTGCCTGCTGCGTCAGACGGCTGCTGCTGGCTGGGAGTCCAGATCGCTGCCTGCACGCGCACGCTGCTGCGTCTGCTGCTGGTTCGCGGCCTGCTGCTGGCTGTCACCTGGCTGCATGAGCTGGCCAGGAGCGACATCTGCGATCGTCGATAAAACATCGACGTTGGTCAAAGTCAAAGTGCGAACGCTTTGACATGCAATGCATGGCAACATGCTGTATGAGGTGCAGACAACTGAAGTGCTGCTGCTGCACCTGAACAGCACATGCCACATTTGGTTGTAAACACACTGTCTTGTCGTTGGACGAGCTACTGCAGCTGTTGCACGCTCATGCTCAGGCTGTTCTGGACTCAGCAGCACAAGCAGCAGCAAGCAAGCAGCACATGGCCATTCTGGGCTCAATCAGGGCCATGATCGCCCACCCCCACCTTATGCAGCTCCTGCTAAAGCCTTGGCTGTATAACTAAAGCTAATACAAACACTGCTAGGCCTTCGGTGAAGGCAGATCCGTGTTTTCAGCAGCAGGTGAAGTACAGGCGTTGTCTCCCAAGTCCCAACACTGCACAGCAAGTCAACAAACGAGCATAGGGCCACGAAAGACTGGTATGTGTGGTCGATGCCAGGGCTTTGACTAAGAGTAACACCGGTGGCTTAAACTTCAAAGCTTTGTCAGAAGCCACGCCACAACCGCACTGGGCACTGTAGCACACTCGTGGTTCAGTTAAACATCAAGTCTTTGCACGGACACCGCTTCGTAAGGTCACCCGGCGGTTGTCTATTTGTGATTGCTGCTGCTGCCGGCATACCGCAGCCATTGCTCCCTGCTCCTGGGTCAATTAGGCTTGAAAACTCTCTGATATGCTGAAGATACCATGGTTGACCAGCTGCGCCATCGTACGCATCACCAGCACCAAGAGGACAGCAGCAGGCCAGCAGCACACAGCCTGGGGCATCCTTCCACCCAACAGCAATTTGCTGTTCAACAGCAGCAGCGGCATGCTCAGACGCAACAACACCCCGCACCGCATCAGCTGCTAGTGTTCTCTTCACCACCAGCAGCTGATGCGCACACAGCAAGGGACGCTGGACGGCCGCCGCTGCCGTCTAGCCTGCGCTGGCTGCAAGTGCGACTGAGAATGATGTCGGCCAGTTACTGCAGAGGAGGTTGCACATGCATCACAGCAGAATCAGCAGCACCACATGCTGCATGGGAAGCTGGCACTGCACTGTGCAGCTGAGGTGCCATTGTACAGTCAGCACTGCTGGCGCCAGCTGCGGCAACGCCCACCTCTTACCACTTTGCCACAATACTGTTAACCCAAGGCAACCACTAACCGCAGCCACGTGCTGTCTGCTGCCTGTTGCGTGCTGCTGCTGCAGCTCTGCCTGCTGCTGCTGTTTGCCCAGGACGTGTTCTGCTTCAGTTTGGGCTATCCTTTCCTGCCTGGCTACTTAGCAGAACATGGCCATGCAGGATTTGGCACAGCAGCAGCGTTTGGCATCTATAGTGCTGCCTCGATTGTCACCCTGCTGCTGCTCCTAATGGTCAGCAGCAGCAGAGCCAGCAGCAGCAGCAGCAGCAGGGGTTTATTGCAGCGCCCATCAGCCAAGTTTTGGCTGATTGTTGCCAGCACATCGCTATCCGCAGCAGCAGGAGCAGCCAACACAGCAGCGCCGGCAAGTTATGCAGTGCTGCTGATGACCAAGGCAGTTCAGGGCTCTGCGTCAGCATTCTACTTTGTCTATACCTTGAAGCTCGTGGCGGCAGTGTTTCCTGCAGCCTACAAAACCCAAGCTATGGCGTTTGTGTCGGCAGGGCTGACACTAGGCGATGCTCTGGGACCTGTAGTGGGGGGCGTCGTGTTTCAAGTACGGGGTTTGCAGCAAGCTTTGGGTATGCAGCCGTTGGCATCAGGGGTTGCGCTGCTGGCGCTGCTGATGCTAGTTGTTGTCTGGCCCAGTAGGAAGCGACCATGGGCGCAGCAAAAACAGCAGCAGCAGCAGCAGCACCAGCACCTGCAGAAACAGCAGCAGCAGCAGCAGCAGAGGCACCACCATCATCATGGTGACGTTGAGTCAGCAGCAGCAGACCTAAGAGCTCCCCTGCTATCCGACCAGCATGATCAAGGCATCACCAGCAGCTGCGGGAGTAGCTGTTCTGGCGGCTCACAGTGGTGTTGCCCACCGCCAGCGCAGTACAGGAGCCCAAAATGCAACATCTGGCACACCTACAGCAGCAGCAGCAGTTGGTGCAGCAGCAGCAGCTGCTGGTGCAGCTGCCAGGCTCCAGGAGTCACCATCACTGCTGCAGCTACTACGCAGCCAGTGTGTGTGCTGTCGCTGTGCCTGCTGGCACTGATGTGTCAGGCAGCACGCACCGCACTCGACCTGCTGCTGCCGATGCTGCTGCTGGAGAGCGTGCAGCCTGGTGTGGTTGGTGCGCTGTTTGCTGGAGAGGCGGTGGGGTCTGTTGTGACACCGTTTGTCGTGGATTGGCTGCTGCAGAAGCAGACAAGCAGCAGTGATGATTTGCAAGATAGCTGTCAGGAGAGTATAGCAGAGCAGGAACAGCAGCAGCAGCAGCAGGAGCGAGATGTTGAATGTGATGTTCACAGAGATAGCTGCAGGGCGGCTGCAGTAAGCAGCAGCAGCTGCAACAACCACTGCGGCTGCCTGCAAAGTATTGACTGCAGCAGCAGGCAGCAGACCAGCTGCTGTAGACAGCAGTATCACAGACCGGTCAAATACAACAGCAGCAGCAGCAGCAGGAGGACTGCGCTTGCAGCTAACAAGCTGCTGTTCATTTCAGCAGTTGGTATGGCTGTCAGCTGCTGCCTGGTCCTGACAGCTTGGCAGCTGCCTATTATTGGCTGCAGCCTCGCCCAGGTCAGCAGCAGCAGCAGGGCAGCAGCGCATGTGCCAGCGTGGTTGTGTCCACACACAGATGCGGCGGCAGCAGCAGCAGCAAGCCAACCAATGCTCAAGGTTACTGGTGGCATTGTCAGGCCTGCATCTGTTGGTGACTCAGGCAGCGTGTGGAGGCGGGACAATGCACTACGTATGCCACACACTACAAGTGTCATGACTGCTTTTCAAGTCCACCCGCAGCTAATGCTTGGGCTCAGAGGCAGCCCAGTGTTTGTGTTTGGCAGTTTACTGACGTTCACCAGGCAGAGCAGCAACAGCAACAGCAGCAGCAGCAGCAGCAGCAGCAGTGACAGCATCAATACCCACCTCCCACTGCTCGATATACAGCAGGCGGAAGTAGACGCGGTGTCACAGAACATCGACAGCACAGCTGCAGCAAATGACATTGCACATCCAGAAGCATGGCAGGCAGCAGATGCTCTGGTGGCACGTGAACCTGTTATGTTAGATCCATCTGCAGCAGAAGCAGCAGAAGCCTTGCCTGGTGTTGCCTTTGGGCTGCTGCAGCTGCTGGTGACAGGCTGTGTGTTGGCGCTACTGGGCGGCTGCCACAGCAGCTGCGAGACGCTGATCTACACAGTGCTCACAGACCTGGTGGGGGCAGCTGGCGACCGCCAGAATGGAGATCGCAATGTTGGCTGCAGGACACAGGACAGCCACGCTAGTGGCAGCAGCAGCAGCAGCTGCTGCTGCTGCGGCAGCAGCACGGCTTGCGGTGCAGGAGCAGTGCAAAGCGCGCTCACACATCAGAAGCAGCCGAGTGCTGGTAGTAGTACCAGCAAACTGCACAGCAGCAATGCAGCTGTAGCAAAGGAGCTGCATGATGGTGCGCAAATCAGCAGCTGCTGTGCAGCAGGCGAGGGTGCTGCTGACTCATCAGACAGCACGGAGGTAGTGATGGTGCTGTATGTGCTGTTCTGGGTGGTGGGCTTCACTGTGGGTGCTGTTGTGGCTGACCTGCCAGGTGGCAATGTGGTGGGCCAGCAGCTGACTGGCTGTGTGATGGGGCTGGTGCTTGCTGCTGCTGGATACTGGGCTTGGAGTACAGCAGCGGCAGCGTTCAGCACGTTGTGAACCCAGTACATGATCATCTGTCCAGTTTATGCTTGTAATGCTGATGTTTCATCAGCAGCTTGTTCGCTGCTGAGCCTGTGGTGGCACAGTGCCATGGCTTTGCAGCATGATGTGCCACGTTGCCTGTGTATGGTGCCACGTGCACGCTGCATCGAATCAACCAAAACAGGAACGAATGTCTCTAGGACTAATTGCTTTGAATGTATCGTCTGCTGGACGGAACAGTGTTCGAGATACCAGCTTCCCTGAAGATACAATTTTGTATCCAGCGATAATTCTGTAACCGCCCGCCCGCCACTGGCCTCTGTCACGTTCCTCAAAGCGATCATTATGATACATGGTGTTGTTTGCTTTGACAATCTTGACCCGTTTTTGCTCATGCTGACAAGGTAGCACTAGAACTGGAGCAGGTCACGGGCCAGCAACGCTACCGAGACGTGACTTGTAACGGACGCAGCTGTTTCAGCCTAGACATACGCTTTTGCGTCGACCTTATAGGCTGAATGGTGCAAGATACGGTATCACAGCGCGTCCCGAACGTCTGCCATAGTAGACAACGTAGTAGACAGCATAGTAGACAGCACGCCACGCCAATCACGGGCTGCTGCAAACGCTATCTTTGGTGAGTTCGTTAAAGAAACCATACAAGAATGTTTTAAGTGTTCTCTTGAATATGTGTCCCGTCGCTTGTGGGTATCAGCTGCTGGTATGCTCCACTGACAGCACTCCCGCCACAATGGCGTACTGCCTTTGCAGATTACTGCTTCGCCCTCACGGCAGTTTACCGTCAAGCACAAAAGAATGGCAAGAGCATATATTACGTTCGTGGCAACCCTCGTGGCGTTCGTAGCAGGTGAGCAGGTACCTGTCATTGCACCAGCAGCAGCCATGCTCAAGCCGCATCTGTTTACAGCAGTCTTGTCAGCACACTCATGTGTGCCTGCTGTTTGTCCGCTTCTTCGTGCTCTTCTGCAACCGCAACAGTTGCTGCACCCAGCTGCCAGGCATCCAGGCTGCTAAGGGGCCGATTTGACACTGAAGACGACCCCAGCGGCTACGCTGCTTACACTGCTGCACGTGCCATCAACCCCCTGGGCACCAAAGTCAGGAATGGCAACACCCCAGAGGCAGCTGAGTCCACGTCCAATGCAGCATTCCTTGGTGAGTGGCAAACATGTAGATGCTGACAGTAAAACACATGGGCAGTTGCAGGACATACCAAGTTCTGCAGCTGGCCATGCGTTGGCCATGCGTTGGCCAAACTGCAGTCACATAGTTGCTTCTCAGGAAGAACCGTGTTGTCTACATAATGGAATTATCAATCCTATTCCTGTCACACTGTACTGCTTTGCCTACAGGTGTCTACCGCGCGTCAGCTGCTGGCGGCTCAGGCAAGCTCTCCTACGCCACAGTCGAAGGCACCCACCTTGATGCTAACCCCGTCAGGAGGAAGGAGGTGATTAAACCTCGCACCAGGTCTGCGCAGGACCTGCACGGCCTCACCCCCAGGCCCGTCAACATTGCGGGAGGAGCGGTGCAGGTGCCTGTGCTGGTGACTAACGGCGCTGCTGTTTCTCAAACGTGAGTGCTTGTTAGTAGGGATGGAATATGGTTGCTACAGCCCACAGTGGTCTGCTTTTGTGCTGTTCTTAGTTGGATGCGTCTCTTTGCAGCTTCAGGTTGTACTGCCAGCAAATTGTATCGGTCCTCATGCTTGCAAGATACCTGTGGCTGGCAACACGCGGTGCCCCAAGCACAAGTGGGTGGCTGGATTTAGCTGCCTCAACATCCTCTGACACCTGCTGTTGTTCTGCTGCTGGATGCTGGCTGTCTTTCTGCTGCCGCAGCTATGAGGGTGCCACTGCTGCTGCCATGCCAGAAGCTGTGGTTGTGAACCAGGGAGGCAAGCGCGGCAACAGGAAGACCGTGATTGCCAACAGCATGCTTACGTCATCAACAGCACCAGCACCCAAGGCCAGCAGGATTGCCTCTCTCGCATCTACTGCGCAGCCTGTGGGGTCCCTGGCACTCTCAGGTGAGGAAGGGCGTGCAGGCAGAGTGTGTAGATGTGTAATGCTGGGTACCACATCATTGTGCAATTGCCGCCTGCGGCTGGTACTTTATCATAATCTTCAATTTACCCATCAAGCCATCCACCATACAAAGGCTGCACGTGTCTGCTGCACAAATGTTCCATGCATGTACTGCCACCGTCTCTGCTGCATGTAACTCATGGTTCAAATGAAGGGCTACAGGGCACTGCGCGGCGCTTGAGCTACCGTGCAGAGTTCAACAGTGTTTCTGCTGCTGCTGCTGCTGCTGCTGCAGGCACCGCCAACGGCAAGATTGTGCTTGCCCAGGCTGACAGTGCAGTGGCCATGGCCCAGACAGAAAAGGTGGACCGGCTGGCACCCATCAGCCGCACCGCATGGCAAAACTGAAAGGGGCTGCGGATGTGCCCAATGCACAACGCACTCTAGGCAGGATGGGGATGCCACCGTCGACAAATGATGCTACGTGTTCAACAAGTTGGTTGCAGATGCTTCTACCTCGTGGGTGCCTCTGTGTTCAGGTTTCCAGATTACGCGTGTTGCCTGGCAGGCTGCATTGCTTGATACTGCCACAACACTGAATGAATCAGCAGTTTGTTGCTAGCTAGTCCTGGTGCCATAGCATCAGTTGAAGGAGCAATGTCTGCTGCTGCACCCTCCAGGCAGTGCTGATGCAGGCACATGCTGGTGTAGTGTCAAACTGAACTTGACAACTTCGGGCAATGCCGCATTTTGTTGTTGCAGGATGTTTTTGTTTTTTAGACATACCTGGTAGAACCTGACTTGACATATGTGCATGTCAAGGCATGATGGTGCTGCCATGCCGCATGTAGGCAGCGTTGCTGTTGGGGTGTTCGGCTCCATGATTTGCTCTGCATCAGGCCCCAGTTATATGTGAGGGTTTGCATGCCAGCGGGGCATTGAAAGAGGCATCTGCCACAGCAGTAATTCGGGCTAGACATGTGGGCATGTCATATTTGATTTCAGGCAGGCACAACCTAGCTATAGGATCAACTAGTTGAGGCCTTTGTGTGACACACATTGATTGATTTTATGCTTTTTTTTGTTTTAGTGTGGCAGCCGCCCTTGTCAGGAGCAGCAGCAGCATACATGCACCCTGGCGAAACGTGGCACCACAATCATTCTCAGATTGAAGGGCCTAGCAAGCAGTTGCTACATGTAGCACTGCTTTACATGCTGCTACCCGCATGACATGCTTCAATGGCATACCACCAGCAGACTGGTTGCATGCGCTTTTGATCCATTCATCTACATTGAACGACTGTCATACACATTGAAGGAGTGCTCATGGGCACGTCTTGCCGTCTTGATTCAGCGATTTGTTGGAAACAGTGCTCAAGATGCACTGCACGCTATGACGCAGGAGTTGGTACCAGCTGGTGCTGCATTACTGCTGGTTCTTAGTGCTTGGTTGCAGCATGGTGGTGTAGCCAGCACAGCATACATGCATGCAGCTCAATCTTGACAACATGACAGCATGGTGGTTTCGGTATGGCTGTCTTTGTTTGCGATCTTATGCTGGGGCATCGGTGCATGCACGACCAACCTGCTGGTGTCATCTGCACAGCAGCAGTACAGTACTCGCCACTCGATGGCATCATCAAGCGCAGCGCTGCTACGGTACATCCGACATTGTTGAGAACTGTACGTGTTATAGGAGATATTGCGTAGGTGGGTTGTGGCTTGTAGGTGGGATATTTTGCCCAACGCTATCGGGTCATGATCATCATACAACCACCTCGCGCAGTGGCTATGATAGGATTCACATTCATCAGTAGAAACAATATTTCGTCTTTGTCCCCGCTGCTCGGTCTTCCGGGCTTAATTTGGATGTGACGTGCCGCGTAACGTAGACAAGGCGTTTTGATCAAACAGCACCACGTCCCTGGATTTAAGGGTCAACACCTGCTTTATTCCTGTATAGAGCCGTGTCAGCTAACGTGGTATCAACAGCACGCCTAGCAGTCACCGACACCATTCACCGATAGCCCGCAGCCAGCAAACCAGCTTCCTGGTGCGTCTATAGCTCTTATTATGCTTTGTTAGTCCTATAAAAGCTCGATTCAGAACGAAAAATGCTCACCTGGAACACGAGTGATTTCTGAAACTGACTCCCCGCCAAAATGTCGAACTGTCCTTGCAGAGCACTGATCCGCAGTGACAGCCCCTATTCGGTTGTGACTAGCCCTGCTTACAGAGACAAACAAAAGAACGCGATGCAGGCACAGCTCAAGACGGTGTTGGTGCTGTTGGTGTGTGCAGCAGGTGAGCAATGCGCAGGTCTGCAGCAGGGCGCCAGCAGTGGCAGTGATCTACCAGTATGTAAGCTGCATGCTTGTACAAATGGCACAGCACAGCTGAAGAATGATACATGTGTGCTCAAGAGAGACAGCTGGGTAGTGGCACAGCGTGTGACGCAGCCCGCAGCTGCGGCTTTCACACATTCAAACAGAGTACGCGTATGTGCTGCTGTTGCGCTTACAGTACTGCTAGCGCTATAATCCTGAGCAATTGCCAAATCCAGCGTGTATACTAACCACGAATATCCATCGGTTTTGTGCCTTGTCCTCTTTAAACAGTTGCTGCACCCAGCTGCCAGGCAGCCAGGCTGCTGAGGGGCCGTTTTGACACAGAAGATGACCCCAGCGGCTACACGGCCTACACTGCTGCACGTTCCATCACCCCCCTGGGCACCAAAGTCAGGAACGCAAACACCCCAGAAGCAGCTGAGTCCACCTCCAATGCAGCATTCCTTGGTGAGCTGCGCTTCTTACACTGCATGTTGGTGTCATCGTGATTGCATGCGACCTTGAACGGATGCAGGCGGCGAAGTGGGCCGGGCTGTCATGTCACTGCCTGACCTGTAGCACTCACAACAGCAGCACAGCGCTGCCAGTGCACTGTGGTAGTTGCTTGAATGTGAGCTGCCTAGAGCTAGCCAGGGCAGCTGCAATCCCAATGACAATAATATCAAATCATCTACTTAGTGTGACCTGCTCACGGCCCAAACCCTCTGTCCCATGCCTTGATGGCGGCAGTGGTCACATTTCTTGTTCGCCTGATGGCAAGCACACCTTCAGCACACTCATCACATTGTGCTGCTGCTGTGCCTACAGGTGTCTACCGCGCTTCAGCTGCTGGCGGCTCAGGCAAGCTCTCCTACGCCACAGTCGAGGGTACAGTTGGCGCAAACCCTGACCACCGCAAGGAATTCGTGAAGACGCGCACCAGGTCTGCGCAGGACCTGCACGGCCTCACCCCCAGGCCCGTCAACATTGCGGGAGGAGCGGTGCAGGTGCCCGTGCTGGTGACAAACGGCGCCGCTCTGGCCCAAACGTGAGTGATGATTTGATAATCAGGGGTGACACTGCCATAGACAGTGGATGTTGTGTAAGCTTGTCATATCCAGTTGATGTGGCATTACATATGCCACAAGTGTGCATTAGTTTGCGCATCCCTGCAAGGCCTGTACCATCACAGCTCTGAGGGTGCCACTGCTGCCGCCATGCCAAACCAGTTCCATGCAATTGACGCTTTGGCTGCTGCTGCTGCTGCTGCGCTGCTGCCCCTTGCTGCATCACAGCTACGAGGGCGCCACTGCCGCCTCCATGCCAGAGGCCCTGATCGTCAACCAGGGTGGCAAACGCGGCAACAGGAAGACTGTCGTTGCCAATAGCATGCTCACGTCAACGACAGCACCAGCACCCAAGGCCAGCAGGATTGCCTCTCTCGCATCTACTGCGCAGCCTGTGGGGTCCCTAGCACTCTCAGGTGAGAAGCCTGCTGACAGAGTCTCAAGATCACCATAAGCATGTTGCCAGTCGAGCTATCAGATTTAGCACTGTGTTAAATTCGACATTCACTGGCAGCAGTGGCTGGCCACTGTGCATTTGTAGCTATGCCTATGTATAGTCTGTGGGTCCCTGCCGCTTTCTGGCAAGGACCACAGCCAGCACTCGTAATGGTTCTGTGTGTTGAAGTAAAGAAACTGGTGGCTACTGCACCATACAGGTTGCAGAAGCATGCAGCATTTTTTGGGCAGCGCTCACTCCCAGCACCCGGGGCAAGACCGCCACATTATTAGGGCATGCGTATGAAGGTGAACGTGTGGAAAACCACACGTTTTCCCATCAGACGCATGCCTTGATCAAATGTGGCGGTCCTGCCCTAGATGCTGGCAATATGCCACCACCTTAGCTGCTTTATATTTATAACGACTAGGAGGCCAACACAGGGTTGAGCATACTTTGCTGCAAGGACATTTCACCAGGATGGATCGCTGACGCATCTTCCTGTTCCCTTGCTGCTGCTGCTGCTGCTGCTGCTGCTGCTGCTGCTGCAGGTACTGCCAACGGTAAGATCGTGCTTGCCCAGGCTGACAGTGCAGTGGCCATGGCCCAGACAGAAAAGGTGGACCGGATCAACCCCATCAGCCGCACTGCATGGCAGAACTGAAGGCTTTTGTGCTACACCCAAAGCAGAACAGCCACAGGCCGAGTCAATGGGAGCAGCAGCAAAGAGGTAGAAGCAGCATGCAGGATGCAGGAGCCATCTGGCTAGCGCTGTTTGCAGCCGATGCCTATTACAATGGGCCGGCGTGTTATGTATGCTGTACGGCTACTGGCTTAGTAGGCAAAATGAGAATGCTTGACGGCAGACGCAATGAAGCATCACATCCTCCATAGAGGATCTGACAGGGGCAACAGCAGCAGCAGGATGCACGAGAACAGTTTTTGACTGCACTACTTTTGGATGTGGTACTCTTGTACGGGGAGTTGTGTCTGCGCAGCTTTAAAGTCTTGCTGCATCAAGATGATAAGAATGGCTACTGTCGTGTGATGGGCTATGGGTGCAGTGGTTGCATTCATTTGGCACAGTCTGCAGTGCCTATAGACAAGCAGGTGATGCAGCGCCTAGATGATTTGATTCTCCTTGTTCTCCTCATGTCACACACTGCAGCGTCCCACACAGCAGTTCTGACACACTGCAGCATCTCACACACTGCAGCATGTCACACATTGCAGCATCTAACACCAACAGCACCCCACAACATGGTGCTGTATTCAAGCATTCCCCGCATGGCTTGAACAACATGTGTGCACGCATACATCTTCTGTTTCATTGATTTTGTGCGGCTCATCTGGCCAGCTAAGATGCCAAGCATCACGAGATGCAGCACCCACATGATGTGCTTGCATCGACCCTAGTAACGCAATGACGCTCTAGACCCCGAGGTCAGGAGCTGAGGCAAACACCTGATTGATTTTGTTTGTTTTAGGGACCCGCCGTCAAGGCACGCCAGCAGCAATTTGCATCATGGGCTGTGTTGTGAGCTTGAGCTTCCGAAAGGGGCCAAACTTGGGCAAAGCAATACAGGACTAATGCACATAGCATCCAATACTAGTAGTAAGCGTGAAGGGTGCTGTACGGACTATTGTTGTTTGGAAGTGTGTTGTTTTGGCATGTTGTTCTTGGCGTGTAAGCGTCATTCTGTTTGTTTTGAAGGCATCTGTGATGCTTTGGTGTTGACGGTGGGTCTGCGGCAGAAGCAGATGACACAGCATGGTTGATGTACTGGCCTAGCAGTATGTCGCCAGATGTGCTTGCCTGTGACTATGTCAGCAGTGTGGTAGCTGCGCTGCTACTAGCAGCAATAGTACTGTGCCACTGAGGTGTCATGAAATGTGGTGCACAGCCTGTGGCACGCATACGCTGGCAGCAAGCACTCTTCACATGCACATGCACAACCCACTGCAGACTGCGACGACAGCTTGTTCAGGTTGTGTGTGCACGTGGTTGTGTGGTCAGCTGGCTCTTGTCATAGTTGTAACCATTGTGGTTACCAGATGCAGCAATGTAACCATCAAATAGTGAGAATCACCAACATGCACCGACTCCCAATGCCGTTAAACTTTGAGTAGCCTATGGTTGGGGACGCTCAGGGCGGGACCAGGTGCAGCATCATGCTGAGCAAACACACAGCATCTAAGCAGTGGGGCGCAGGGCCGATGGCGTTGATGCTGTGACTTAAATGGGTAACATGATGGTGATGATCCTGATGCACGGGCAGTAACACCAGCCGCTGATCAGATCATGACAGCAGCAGCAGTGACGGTCAGCGACACCCAAGGTGGCCATGTATAGCCATGCCATGATGGCGTTGCACGAGAGTATGACTCTCACCGTAAGGTGTGACATCTGCATCACACCCAACTGGAAACGCAGACCGGCCACGACATGGGCATGTGTTTTGTAACGTATCTCACATTTTCACACCTCACGTCTTCGAGAGGAAGCTCCAGTGGAGCTGCAGCTGCGGCACCAAGCAAGGGAATGAGGGGCTGCACACGAACCCAACGAGTCCGCGAAATGGACAGCTGGTGGGGCAACGTAAGACGATTGTATTCCCTGGCTGCAACACTGCTGCTGTAGCCAGTCGCATTACGCTATTGCTTTTCAAATTGACGATTGTATTCCCTGGCTGCAACACTGCTGCTGTTGATGACGTCTCAACAGTAGCTGTAGCCAGTCGCATTACGCTATTGCTTTTCAAATTGTATTCCCTGGCTGCAACACTGCTGCTGTTGATGATGTCGGGAAGCTGCCTCCGTGGCTGCTGCCTCGGGCGCTTGCAGCAGCGCTGCAGTAGTGCACTGCAAGTGCAGGCAGGCCTCTTCAAGCAGATCTATGTGCACAGCAGCAGCCTAGCAATTTAGCAGTAAAGGTCTTTTTTGCGGCACGTTTAGGCATGACCATTGCTCAGGCTGCACAGGCTCGGTTTGACGTCTGGCAGCTGTCGGATCCGATTCCGGAAGCGATCCAGTCAAACAAGAATTGACTGAAGGGCAAGGGTTGCGCGCAAACTACATTAAAGTTGATCACGATAAACTATGGTTTCATTTACTCTCTACTCACTGCAGAAAAATGAAGTTTGAGTGACCACGCAGCATCACAGCTGCCTGCAGTACATGCCTGTAACGCAATGTCCATAAACGCCATGCAACGTTTTTTGATTCGTTACAGGGCATCAATTGTGACATCTAAACGTGTTCAGTGGTATATAGGCGACCCGCGTAAGAGAGTGGTAGCATAGTAGAGACAACTACACGACCCCAGGCACGTCACGGCAACGACCGCCTTTTCACACCAATACAAGGTGAGCTTGAAGATATTATTGATCCAGTTTGATATTTATTCCAACTACTAGCATGTTACATACGTACTGGCTGTCGAACACGTCGAGGGCAACTGACGCCCGCCAAATTTGCGCCCTGCTGCTGCTGCTGCTGCTGCAGAGTTTGGGCGACGAACAACGCATCAAACAAGGAAAAATAAACCTCAACAACATTCAGTCCAGCATGGAACAATCAAGGATGCAAAACAGCAAGCTCAAGGCTGTGGCGATGCTGCTTGCGATCGCAGCAGGTGAGGAAGCTTATGAACAAGAAAACGCGCAAGCATCAGCAGACGAAAGAGGACAGAAACGCTGCCATTGTGATTCATGCAGCTGCTAGATGGCAGGCTCTCACGTTTCCCGGAACTGGAACCGGAACAACATGAGACATATTGGCACATCATACTGATAATCAAGTCATCAAGTGGGGCTCCAGCTGATTGTGCCTGTTGTTCCCAGTTTTAATCAAATGCACTTCCGCTGACGTCAATGAATCCTAATTCATTCTCACCTGCTGCTGCAGTTATTACGCCCAGCTGCCAGGCAGCCAGGCTGCTAAGGGGCCGATTTGACACTGAAGACGACCCCAGCGGCTATGCTGCCTACAATGCTGCACGTGTGATCAGCCCACTTTCTACAAAAACCAGAAATGGCAACACTCCAGAGGCAGCTGAGTCAACCTCCAACGCAGCATTCATTGGTGAGTTTGCATGCAGCACGAAAGTTGTAGGCAGCGCTGTTGCTGTTGCTGTTGCTGTGCAGTATAGAAAGCATGAGCAGCAGCAGCTCTCTAATCACCAATAGTATGTGCGCATTGCTGATGCAGCAGATATGCCTTCAACGCAGTCTTCAAGAAGATGGACGAGATGTAAACAGCGGTATGCACAGCACGCGAGCTTGCCACCACTTCACTGCAAGCGCTAGCTGTGCTAGCGCTCTTGCGAGTTCCGTCACTGACGTGTGACACGAGGCTCATCTATCATCTGCTGCTGCTGCTGCTGCCTCTGTGACTGTCTTTTACACAGGCGTCTACCGTGCGTCACGCGCAGGTGGAAGCGCCCCCCTGTCATACAGCACTGTTGAGGCCGACCCCTTCTCCTCAAACCCTGACAGGAGGACTGAGGTTGTCAAACCCCGTGCCAGGTCAGCGCAAGACCTGGGAAGGCTGACTCCACGGCCCATCAACCTGTCATCTGGTGCACCACAGATTCCTGTGCTGGTGACAAACGGCGCTGCTGTATCCCAGACGTGAGTGGTGCTGGTTTGCTAGTTGGCACACTGCAGCATTGCTTGCAAGAGATGGTGTCTAGTTTTGGTTTGTAGTGTCTGGTTTGTGTGGTGCTGTGCTCAGCATTGCAGCAAAGTGTGCTGATAGGCACGCCGTGAATTGAGCATACTGCTCCATGCTTACTGTACGATGCACAAGGAGCGCCGCTGCTGCTTCACTGAAGCCTGGTAACCAGGCTGCAGCAAGATAAATGTCAGCAGCTACACATTAACGATGCTGCAGGACCACAGAATTGCAGCGACACTGACATCAATGCCTGCTGCTGTCTGTTCATCTGCTGCCGCAGCTATGAGGGTGCCACTGCCGCAGCGCTGCCAGAGGCCATCTTTGTGAACCAGGGTGGCAAGCGCGGCAACAGGAAGACTGTCGTTGCCAACAGCATGCTCACGTCATCAACATCAGCAGCACCCAAGGCCAGTAGGTTGGGGTCTTTTGGCGCAACTGCTCAACCTGTGGGCTCCCTGGCACTGTCAGGTGAGCGTTATGTTACTAATGCAGCGTGTTCTCTGCTGGCTACTTCCAGGAAGCTGCTTTCAAAGCCAGCCATAGAGGGCGCGCACAGCTGACGCCAGGCTAATTCATGAAAGCTTCACAGCTGCAACATGTGACTGGGTGTTTTTTTGAAGTAAATTGGTTACATGTGACTGGGTGTGCATATGACCTGTGCAACGTGCCTCGCAAGTGGTGTCAAGATGGGCAGCAGCTGTTGGAGTACATTCAACTTTGTGCGCCGCACGTGGCATGAGGGATCAACAGTTGGACTATCCAACTTCAAGCAGTGTGTGATATGCTCACGCCACATCCAACCCACACGTCGTTGCTGCTGCAGGAGCCGCCAACGGCAAGATTGTGCTTGCCCAGGCTGACAGTGCAGTGGCCATGGCCCAGACAGAGAAGGTGGACCGGCTGGCACCCATCAGCCGCACCGCATGGCAGAACTGAACATGTCTACGGCTGCACCCAGCACAAAGAGCCACAGCTTAGTTGTTTACAGCGACACAAAAAGCAGGCTCTGGTGGTCAGTTGATGGGATAAGATAGCAAAGGCCTCCCTGACTGCGCATCACACACAGAAACAGATCAGCTGTCAGCATCAGGTCATCTTGCTGCAGCGGCAAGGGCTACTGCTACATGGGCTGATACTGCTACATGGGCTGATACTGGTGTTGTCAATGAAATGGCGAGGTAATCCAGCATTCTGGCCACAAACACGGCATACAACCAGCGGTTTGTATGATGCAGAGCAGACTCTGGATGTATAATACACAGGCCTGCATTGAAGATTGATTGTATTCTTTGCAGGCCAAGCAACAGTCGCTGCAGCCCTGCTGCAATGCTGCCACAGTGTGCTACTAGCGCATCGGCTATGCATGTGATGAATCTGCATGACATGGCTGCTCAGTTACAACTAGCCTCATCAAGCGCCGGTCTGGCACATTGCATCACTCCCGCATGGTTTGTTCATTCGTTAAATTAAAGCACGTTGGGTCTCATGGCCTGGAGCTCTGCCAGGTCTGCGGCATTCCACGCGCATTGATTTTTCGCGTTTCTGTTTGTTACAACTCCTCAAAAGCATGCATGCTGCATTTGATAATGGTGGAAGCACATCTCTTGTAATTTGGGATGACATCATGCCTTGTATGCATTTCTGCACTGCACGCGGCATAGCTGTGGCTTTGACTGAAGTTTAGACCATGGCATGTTGGTCACATGCATGTGCTGCATACAGCTCATGTTTCTGGCAGACCAGATGCAGTGCACAGCAGGGCCGCAGCAATTTTCTTTTCACTGGCCGATGCACCTTGCAGCCTGCAAGTCTTGTTCAATACATGATATGCCGTGTTCCATCTGATGGATGTGGGGATGCATGCAGCATGTCACCAAACAAACAAGGTCAGTGCATGCAGCGCCCTGCATGGCGTGTGCCTCCATGCATGATACGCAGTAGACGGTCAACCGGCTACGTAGCAGTACACTGGCTACGTACTACGTACGTGTAGTAGCCAACTGCAGTAGTGGAGAAGTTTTTGTCTCAGCCTTGCCTTGCATCTTGTTGCAGGGCTCAGCAGAGCGCTGTTTGATACAGAGACTCTGCCTCATCCTGTGTGTCATCAGCTTGACAGCACTGCATATGCATGCCACCAGCATGGCTTCAACTTTCAAAGCTTGGCACAGAATGAGGTGCCGATCCTGGGCAGCGCTGTCTTCAGCGGTGCAGGTGCTGCTGGCAGATCATGTGAACACTTTGTTGCACTCTACTGGCAGGCAAAACATGCAGTGACACCCTACCCCTGCATGCAAGGCTGCGCATGCACGCAAGACAGACATGCAGTCATTGTTGCCAACAAGAGAGTCTCGTGCCGCCTGATCTGGGCTGTGTAAGTTACAGCTGCTGCCAGCAACCAGTAGTTGCTGGCAGTAGAAACATGTCTGGCCCTTCTGCCATGTCACTTCACAACAGCTGCCATGTAACCTGAAGTTTACAGCAGGCCTGTAAATGGCAAGGGTGCCATACATCAAGCACGTGAAGGACGTCCGTGGCATACAAGCAATGCTGCCAGCACTGGGGTTGCTGCTTGCACGGCAAACGGCAAACGCGTTGAAAGCTGCTCTCACTCGACTGGGCGCAGCCGCTTGCCGCACGTGGCGTTTCTTATCATTGATGGTTCGCCGTGGTTCTTTCTAGCTAATAATACGATACGAAGCGTGTCTCGAAGACTCCCAGACTTGCCGCCAAGTTGAACTCCCGAATTGGGGCCCAAATTCCGGGCCGGGAGGAGACGCGGCTCGGGGTCAGTCGTACAAACTCAGCGAGCTGTACATGCACTTCAGCCACACGACTGGGATCAGACCGTCTGGATTCGGAGTCAATGCAAAACATATGACTAGCTTAGTCAACCCAGCAGGGTCTGGCCAGGTGTACTTGCTTGCTGCCCTCTGCTGCTTTTTTTTACCCCAGCTTTTTGCTCGCAGGCAACTGGAGTCAGTTCTAGTAATATGAACGGCCAAGCCCGACATCAGCAGCAGCGATCGCTGCCACAGGCATTGCTCACAACACACGGCTAGTTACACGACGTCAGCAGCCAACAACAGCAGCCACCGCCTTCCCCAGCCATGCACAAAGCACACCACTGCCTAACAGCAGCAGCTGCTGCCTGCTGCGCTGCACTCACACAGCACAGCCCTTGCAGCTCTGCTGCACACCAGCAGCAGCATGTGAGCCGGCCTTGCCGCAACAGCTTACACGGTCATGCGCTGTGCCAGCTCCTTGGCCAGGATGCGCTCCTTCTGCTTCTGCTTGTGCTGGGACTTGATGCCCATGATGCCTCCACCCCACTGCACGCGCGCGCCCTCGTTGAACTGGCTCTTGAAGGACTCCACCAGCTTGCCAAACTCGCGCTGGTCCTCGTTCTTCACGCCGGTCACGGCCAGCGCCGCGGCGTTCTTCTGGTGCACGATGGCGCCCAGGCGAGCCTTGCCCTGCGGGGAGGAGCACACGAAAGCACGATGCAGAAAGTGACCAGAAAAGTACGGAGTGAGATGAGGGTGACGACAAGGGACGAAGACATGGTGACAGACAAGGGCATATGCGGTGCTGACGATAATGTGCAAAATTGTGACCGCCCCATGTTCAGTACACAGCAAGAGCACACCGAGAACACCAGACATACAGTACAGCAGCAGCAGCCAACCTTGACGATGCAGTATTGACACGCCCATGACGATATCGGATCACAATTGTGACTGCCTCACGAGCCAGGGCACACCACAGGACACCGCAACTCAGCCAACTACAGCAGCAGCAGCAGCAGTGCCCCACCTTGACGATGCAGTATGGCACGCCCATCTTCTTGCACAGTGCGGGCAGCCACACCACCAGCTCAATGGGGTCCACGTCGTGGGCAATCACCACCAGCTGCGCCTTGCCGCTCTCAACCAGAGTGGTCACGTGGTTGAGGCCAAACTTGACCACCAGGGGCTTCTTCTTCTCAAGCTCCTGCAGGGGTGACGGGTGAGGTGAGATGAAAGAGTGAGGGGGGTGAGAAAGGGAGTGAGGGGGGAGTGGGAAGAGTGACGGCATGTGAGAAGAGAGGGGAGCAAGTGTGCAAGAGGTGAGAGAAAGAGTGACGACCCGCACAATGGTGTGTTATGCTTGTGCATGATCTCTGCACAGCTCTGCAGAGCTGCAGACAGAAATAATGCACGAGCACACAGTACACGATGATGTACTGTGCCCTCATTCATAGACGCCGACTGGTGCAAATGGTGAATGCGAAGTAGCCAGCACAAATCAGCTGAGGGTGCAAACAATTCAACCCATGGTGTGCTGACTTGCTGTTGCATCGTCTCTGCTGTGTGATGCAAGCTATGCCAAATGCAATCCAGCGTTTCCTCCAACCTCAGCTGCAGGAGGCGAGATACATGCATAATGCTATGCCTGCGCACGTCAGCGATCGTCTAAGCTGCAGCTCTCTGTGAACTACACCAAACCGCACATCAGCTATTATGGACTGCCTCTGTCAATCATTTGCAGCTGCAGACATGCATGCAAACATCAACGCAACATCAAAGGCACGCCAGCCATGCGCCCCGTAACATGGCACCTTGGGAGTGTTTCCGTCGGCCACATGTCACAGGCACACGAGGGGGAGCGCAGCCGCCCCCTCAATGCGCCTCGCTGGGAGCAGCGCACAGCCACGCTACATGCAGATCTGAGCTGCATCTGCCTCCCAACAGCTGCTGCTGCTGCATCTGCTGCTGCTGCTGCAGAGTGGCTGCTCTCTGGGTTAAAGCGCTTGCAACCAAGCGAGCCTGGTGTTGCGCTATATGCGGGCGGTGGCAGGGCCTCCCCTCCTCCTCCTTGGTTACAACCACAGATCGCCGTCACCTTGCGGTTCAGGTTCTCGGGGTTTTGACCTCAGAAATTGGGGTTGGGGTTTAGCCACATGCGCACACGCTGAACCGCACCCCGTCAACGAGCAGCGCACACACCTTGCCGGCCTCGCGGGCCTCTGCCTCTGCCTTGAGGCGCTCCGCCTTCTCCTTCTTGTCCTCGGGGCGGTACTTGAGCAGCAGCTTGAACAGCGTCTCAGCCTGGTTCTTGTCCTGCAGGCAGGCGCAGCAATAGCATTGAATAGATGAATTCAGCAAAGTTGAATTGATTGCATGCTGATTTCGTTGAGCAGCAGCTTGAACAGCGTCTCAGCCTGGTTCTTGTCCTGCAGGCGGCCGCAGCATCCAGATGGATGATGTCAGTATATGATGTTATCGCAGTTGATTGGACCCCATGAGCGGCTTATCGGCTCGCTGGCTTGTGCTGGGGTCACGTTGCAGCCTCGTACATATATCAGATGGGTGCAGATTGTTTGTGCCAGGTTGGGTTGCAAAGAACGGGGAAGTTACACGTACGGCGTTCGCCACCTTAGAGGGATAGTATATGCACTGTGACGTGCAAAGTGGGCACGGATCGCAGACAAATTCATTGTTTACCCCAGACTGCTGCTGTGGCCAAACCCAGCTGAACGACCAATGATCCACTCACCAGTGCGCGTGTCACGAACTGGTTGAGCACCGGGGGCACCTTGAGGCGCATGCTCAGCACACGGCGCTGGCGCTGCAGGCGCACATACTTGGGCCACTTGACAAAGCGGCGCAGGTCGCGCTTGGGAGCGGGGTTGCCGCCCAGGCCTGCGGCAGCAGCAGCAGCAGCAGCACAGGTACATGTTGAGGCTACATGGTGAGGCTTGACGCATTGCCGCAGGCAGAGTTGAGCTGATCGGGTGCCCAGGTTATGCCAGATGCTGTCGACATTGCTGTTGACAAGAAACGCTGCCGCTGGCTGTTGTAACAGTGTTATGCTGACAGCTCATGGCAGATGCTGACCAGCGCAGCTGGGCATGTGATGTTGCTGCGTGCTGTGGTAGCAAGCGCCGTTCAAAAGCCCCAGCCAGCGCTGCTGCAGATGCTGACAACACCCTCCTCGCTTCTAGGAACAGACGATTGCTGCTGCTGACGCAATGTGATGCAGCTTTGCCCCACTTGACCAGGCAGACTGAACTGCTGCCATTGCTGCTGCTGCTGTTGCTGCCACTGCTGCACCGTTGCTGCAGCTGCTGTGGCTTGATCTCAGCAGTCCTTTCCAGTTGCCACGCCAATCTGCTTGGTTGCACATTTTGCCTAAGTAAGGACAACCCAGGGAGCTACTATGGCTGCTGCTGTACCACTGCTGCTGCTCACTGTCAGGGGCAAACCAGCTACTGCTGCGCACCGAAGTTCTTTGGCCTCTTCTCGAACAGAGGGTTGGTCTCCTTCTTGGGAGCTGCCGCCTGCAAAAACATGACAAACACAGGTAAGGCAAAGTGCACCAGCAGTGCGCCTGAAGCAGCCATAGTCGTCTCGCTTGCTGCTTACCTTCTTGACGGCAGCAGGTGCTGGTGCGGCCTTCTTCTTGGGAGCCTACAAACGATAAATAGGAGATCATGAGCTTGAGCGATCACCAGCAGCAAGGCGCAGACGCCAACTTTGCCTGGCGGGCCGGCAGCAGCAGCTCGCGTTCACGCACCATCTTGAATGCTCCTCTAGAGATGACTACCTCGGGGAAAGGACCGAAGCAAGCGCTGGGGCGTGGCAAAGTGCTGGCTGGTGTGTTCTGTGGCAGAACCACTAAACACTGGCCGGCCAAGCGACTACCATCAACGACAAGCAGAACTTTTTGTTTTACTCGCAGCTCTGCAAAACATATTACTCAGGTAGAGGATGGCCACAGTGCACATCACATTCAGGTGGTCGCACCACTGGTGGCACTGGCACCAAGTACAGAGGAGCCAGCAAATGTGATAAAACATACAGGTAAATCATAACGTGGTTTCACTTACGATGGACGTCAGCGTGGTGTGGTCTAGTTACCTGTATGCTCGACCAGATCACACACCAGCTGCAGCCTGCATGCTGGCACTGCCAGCACAGCCAGGAGGCAATGTGCCTCAATATGATTGCAATGCCTCAACTGCACCACATGCTGTGCACAGGTGTCCGCCAACCACTCAGCTACTACGTGTATATCTGCAAACTGTACAGCTCCCATTCGGCAATTGCCTGGCCTCTGCTGATCATGTACAGTTGCGCCCTCACGATCGCGACACTCCATGACTGCTACCTGCGCTGCTACTGCTGCCTGCTCCACCACGCGGTGTATCAGCAGCACTGCCTCCACTCGCTGCAGCAGCTGCTGCAGGCACCACAGCATCTACACTGCAGCCCCTGCTGCCTTCGCTGTCGCAACCACCAGCGCTAAACACGCTTAGGCTGCTGACACTCGCAGGTCTACTCAGCGATGGGCTGCTACTGCTCGTCAACTGCCTGCCTATCAGCTGCGCATACATCCCTTTTGCTGCCATTAGCTGCTCATGGCTGCCTTGCTCTGCTACCTGGCCTTGACTGACAACACAGATCCGGTGCGCGTCACGTATGGTAGACAGCCGGTGCGCGACAACCACTACTGTGCGGCCTGCCATGAGGCGGTTCAGAGCCTCTTGTACCACAGCCTGCAGCAAAAGCATTGCAGGAAGATGGGCACAGCTCAGCGGCAAGCGCAGCGATGCGTTGAGTGACAGTGGCTCCAATCATACAAAGGCAAGAATCCACCAGGTGCTGCTGATTCAGTTAGCTACACTCACTGAGTAGCGGCTAGTAGCTGAACTGCCCATGCTGCAAGACTCTTCCAGCTTTTACTGCATGCACAGGCGGCATCGCAGTGCAAGAATCCTGCTCCAAATGTCACGTATGCAATGCAATGCGTCTTCCACAACACAGCCAGGCAACTGACGACACACAATTCACACATCATGCCAAGCCAGGCTCTTTCTTCCGCTCCAGTAGGGGGCGGAGCCAATGGCGTTGATGGCTTGAATGGGTGACATGATGATGATGGTTTTGCCAAGCCAGGCTCACCTCTGATTCTGTGTCCAGTGCTGAGGTGGCCTCATCCAGCAGCAGCACCTGCGGCTGACGCACCAGCGCACGCGCGATAGCAATGCTGCAGGCGCAACAACAGCACAGGCAGCAGCAGCAAACACAGGCAAGCAGATCGAACCAACTGCTGTGCCAGACATGTGCAAAGGCAAAATACAGTGGAAGGTGCAAGGAGTGCAACCATGCATGGCTGCTCACAATACAAAGCATCTCTCCACTTATGAGCAGCCACAGGCTGCCTGGTTTTCAATCTGCCTGCCTGCCCAGCAAACATTACATCACATCCTTCACTCAAACAGGAGTGGGCACCCCATTCAGAGCGCAGCCCGCTGCAGCACTCGCATTTCAGCACCACGCCAGCAATGCTCACCGCTGCTTCTGCCCCCCGGACAGCACCACGCCCTTCTCCCCGCAGCCCGTCTCGTAGCCCTCAGGGAAGGACCCGATGAAGTCGTGAGCGTTGGCCTGGCGCGCCGCCTCCTCAACAGCCTCCTGCAAGCGTTGCAAAACATTCGGCAATCACCGGCAGGGGGGGGGGAGGGGATGAACATTGCAGTTTACTCCATGCTGGTGAGCGACAGATGTCAGCAGAGGTCGTGAGCATTGGCCTGGCGCGCCGCCTCCTCAACAGCCTCCAGCGATCATGAATGCAATGAGCACGTGGCAGCATGATGTATATAGCTGGTGCCTCAACACAGCTGTCATCCTGCTCCATGCCATGTATGCTGTTGCAGTCCTATTCAACATGCGAGTAACTGACATTGTACATGAACATCTGCGAAAGCGCCATGTACAGCCAGGTCCGCAGCGCACCTGCGTGGGCGCCTCCACACAGCCGTCCTCCTGCTCCATGCCGTAGATGATGTTGCGCCGCACGCTGCGCGCAAACAGCACCGGCTCCTGGCTCACCAGCGCCACATGCCTGCGCAGCCACTTGGGATCATACAGGCCTGCAGGGACGTCAGGCAACAGCAGCCAGCTGAGACTAGATCATAGTTGGCGCTCTGTGAGTGATCTGGGAGACGGGCCAGGGCAGTAGTTTGAGAAGCCGCTACTGCCGCATGCAAGCTGACATAGCATTGTGGAGGCCAGGGTGCATTGAGGGTGCATTGAGGGTGCATTGAGGCGATGGTGCAACACGCAGCTCCACCCGAGCGCTGCGACGAGCATTGCTGCGCACCCAACACACAGGAGTAACACTAAACGGGTACCTGATTGTCCTCACTTATGTCCCTGCCGTTCACCAGCACCATGCGCAGTTGCAGCTCAACCCAAGTATTGCGACAGACGTAATTGAGCACTGCTGCAGCAGCACCCAACACTGTGGCACCGAGCAGTAAGCATGCATACACAAGGCCTCACCTATGTCCCTGCCATCCACCAGCACCGTGCCGCTGCTGGGCAGGTAGAAACGCTGCAGCAGCTTGATGACGGTCGTCTTGCCACCACCAGAGGGGCCCACCAGCGCGACCACCTCGCCTGCAGCAGCAGCAGCCAGCAGCCAGCAGCCAGCAGCCAGCACCAGACCTGGCACATAGGGGGTACGGAGAAGTAAGCAGCCTACGAGCCACCGCCATTGCTCCCAGGCACCCTGAGAGCTGACCTGACAAGTGCCAAACCGACAGCCTTGCAGACAATACAGCACACATGGAATGAGCCTTAACATGTGCACAGCACAGCTCAGCTCAGCGCAGCATAAGATCCTTACCTGGATTGACTGTCATGCTGAGCCCGTTGAGCACACGCTGCTAGGGCCGTATGGGGTAGGAGAATGCAACATTGTCCAGAGCCAGCGCAGCACAGCAAAACTCAGCACAGCACAGCACAGTGCGGCATCCCTACCTGGGTTGACTGTCATGCTGAGCCCGTTGAGCACACGCTGCGCGAGCCGTATGGGGTAGGAGAACGCCACATTGTCCAGAGCACAGCGCAGCACAGCACAACTCAACACAGCACAGCACAGCGTAGCATCCCTACCTGGGTTGGCTGTCATGCTGAGCCCGTTGAGCACGCGCTGCGTGGGCCGCATGGGGTAGGAAAACGCCACGTTGTCCAGAGCAAGCGCAGCACAGCAGAACTCAGCACAGCACAGCACAGCACGATGCGGCATCCCTACCTGGGTTGACTGCCATGCTGAGCCCGTTGAGCACCCGCTGCGTGGGCCGTATGGGGTAGGAGAAGGCCACGTTGTCCAGGGCCAGCGCTCCCTGCAGCGTGCCGCTCTCTGGCACAAAGTCACCCGCAGGGGATTCCTTGGGGTTGCGCTTGATGAGCTCGATGACCTGCCAGATTTAAATAACAGTTATAACAGTAAGTAACAGAAGGCCACGTTGTCCAGGGCCAGGGCGCCCTGCAGCGTGCCGCTGGCTGGCACAAAGTCACCCGGCGGGGACTCCTTGGGGGTGCGCTTGATGAGCTCGATGACCTGCCAGATATAAATAACAGTTATAACAGTTAGTAACGGAAGGCCACGTTGTCCAGGGCCAGCGCTCCCTGCAGCGTGCCGCTGTCTGGCACAAAGTCGCCAGGCGGGGACTCCTTGGGGGTGCGCTTGATGAGCTCGATGACCTGCCAGATATAAATAAATATTATAACAGTTGGTGTTTACAGCAGGTGCATGTACTGTGAGATACATGCTTGAAAGTTTTCTGGTGGAGCACGCTCGACTAGACAACACACTGACACTGTTGGCACAATCGAGAATCAACAAGCTTGCGCTGAAGCTTCAGTGAAGAGACACGCATCAAGTACACTGCCCATGTGCTTCAACGCTGTGGACAGTGCGCTCAGCAGCGCCGCACCTTGTCTGCCGCTCCCACTGCTGCGGTGAGTGCGCTGAACACGTCCCCCATCATGGAAAAAGCGCTGCTGAGCGACTGCTGGTACAGCATGAACGACACCAGCCCACCAGCAGACATCTGCGAGCAAAGTCACAAAGCACACAGCAAAGAGAGAGTGAGCCGGGACCAGCCAACTGGCGACAGCACATGCGGGTGACGGTGTACAGCATGAACGACACCAGCCCACCAGCAGACACCTGCGAGCAAAGTCATGAGGCACAGCAACGGCAGAGTGAGCCTGAACCAGCCAACTGGTGACAGCACATGCAGGTGACTATAAACAGCATGCCACACTGCTACTGCTGCTGTTCTGCGTGAACGTCAAATACAATCCACTAAGAGACTTTCTTGATGATGATTGCTTGTAACATCATTCCATCAGCTGCACCAGCTGCATTGCTGCAACCGCATGCAGACCGCACTCAAGTCTCCGTTGAGCACCACAGCAGCAGGCAGAGGTGGTCATAGTGCAAGAAGGAGACAGCACACGACAGCACATGACAGCACTCACGTCTCCGTTGAGCACCAGGATGCCTCCATAGTACAGCACCACCGCCACCACCACACTGGGCAGGAAAGTGGTGGTGGCAGCATACACCGAGTACGCAGCTGCCTGCTTGACCATCAGCAGGTAAAACACGTGCAGCTTTGCAGCATATGACGCCTTTGATGAGTCCTGTGCTGCATGCGCACGTACCTGCAGCCATGATCAGCAGCAGCGAAGCGGTTTATGTGAGGTCACGTAGGTGGCAAGGAGGGTGAGCCCCCGGCATGATCTAGTCTATTGACATGCAGCAGGGTCCACACAGAGCATGTGGTGGCTTGCCAACATCATATACAGGTATTCAAACACACTCGAGCTTGCGCCTGCGGTTCGCCATCAACACAGTAACACACTATGCTTGGTAGTATAGCATCAAAGCCAGCGCAGTACGGCGTGTATGGTGCGCACTGTTGACTGTGTCGAGTAATACGGAACGTGCGCTGCAATAAGGGGGACAATCATTATGTGGTTGAGTATAGCTTGGCAGCCAGCGCAATGCAGCGTACCGTTGACTGCGCTGACAGCACCTCCTCTGCCAGTGCGTTGGCCTCAGCCAGTGCCGCCTGAGCCTTCTTGCTCAGCTTGCGGTAGTAGCTGCCGTACACCTGCCGGCACATATGACCAGGCAACGCAGTACTCGTGACTTTTGTGTTGCACAGGTAGCGCAGTACTCATGCAGGTTGTAAGCAGATGGAAGCAAGCTGGCACGACACTGCTTACTGTCATCATGCGTGGAAAACGCCGTGCTGCAAGCCAGCTGCCCAGTGCATGCTGCGGCTTAGCCATGCAGTTCATCCCCTATGCAGGGGCCCTGAGAACCCCCAGCAGGCAGCTGCATTCATGTCAGCAGTTGCTGCATTCATGCTAAAACGTTGTTGCTAGATCCGCACCTTACTGATGACCAGCACGCATGGCACCAGCACAAAAGTAACAACTGTCAGCCGCCAGCTGGCTCCAAACATGAAGACCAGCACCATGACAGCCTGCAGGAACACACATCCAGCAGCATCAAGTGCAGCACATCCAACAACGTGTTGGGCCCATGGCAGTGCATCCATACATGTGAAGAATGTGCTGTCATAAGTTACATCGCAAGGCCAAAATCACGTGCAGGTGACAGTGCCTGTGCTGCAGGCCGCAAGCGAGCGCCCTAGCTCTGCCTCCAAGAAGCCAGGCAGCTGCTGGCAGTAGCACTTACGCACGCGCATTTGGCGCTTACCTGGGTCATGGTGCGCACAAGGACGTTCAGGTTGAGTGTAATGCTGTCGCTGACGGTGGTGGTGTCTGCAGACAGCCGGCTGGAGATCTCCCCTGCAGGACAGCAGCAGCACAGGCAGTACGCACTAGCTGTGGAGACAGGACAAAGCCCAGACATTAGCATCAAGAACCCAAACTACGCTATGACACCACCCATGACAGCCACTCAGCTGGCAGCTGTCTGTCTGTGTTGCGCTGCAATTGCCAGGGTGCTTGACTCTCGAACCATGCATAGAAATTCCAGGTGCATCGCAAAGCTTCCTGGTTCTGCTTGTCATATGGTTCAAGACACAAACCCACCTGTTTGTTGTGTGTCAAAGAACCCTATCTCCTGGGTCAGCAGCGAGTTGAACAGCGTGGTGCGTATCCGCACGTTGAGCCGCCACATTGCGACACTGAAGAGGCCACCTCGGATGCCGGTGAACACACCACACAGCACGGCCACACCCACAAGCTTCAGCGTCGTCATGCTGAAGCGATGCCTGCGTGGTGATGAAGTTGTGTGTGAACGTCAAAGTGAGTTGATGAGTAGCCAGTGGCTGCTATGGTGAAAGTACTTAGCTGAAGATTCGGTGTTCTGATATGTCCTGCGCCTGCATACACGCAATCCAACCGCACGTCCATGTGGCCAATAAGATGGCTAAACCAGCTTAGTAAGGGTGTGTTTAGATCCATATGCATCTTCAGCAATTGCTCAATCAGCACCCACCTATCTGGATCAATTGACGCATAGTCGATGATGAGACCAGTGAAGTACGGCACACACGCCGACATCAGCGCCGCAGCCACGCCAAACAGGAACGCAAACAGCAGCACTGGCATGTCAGGCACAGTCATCCGAACAAGCTCCAGTACCGTGCCAGGTTGCAATGCCTTCTGCTCGCCCTCTTCAGTACCCTTGTCAGACTGCCCAACACGTTTGTTGTTCTCGGGGACCTCCCAGCTCGCTGCAAGTAACGGCCGCGTTACTTCGCTGCCTGGTGACTCCTCATCTGCTTTACTGACAGCAGGCGTGCCTCGTCTGTGTATCAGCCAACGGATGACTAGCCCTGTTACTAGACTGCTGCAGATGCTGGTTGTGATGGCCACAAACGTGCATAGCAGGCCTGATACGCCTGGCAGCGAAGGAGATGGCATCACCATGTCTGGCGCCCATACTGCTACTGCTACTGCTTTGAGGAGCAGCAGAAGCTCGCAGCTGACGCTGGCTACAGCTGCACCCAACGCCATCTGCGCTTGCAGGAAATGACAGATGGACAACGTGTTGTAAAGCGCAGCGCATGCTGAGCACAGAGGTGGGTGAAAGCAAACAAACCAACAGCGGCATCGTATGATGTGCTGGGCTGAATACCACCGCTGCAGTGCAGAGGCCAAAACCCTGGCCATGTTGCCTGCTGTGAAGGGGTATGCTTGCGTCCACCTTCCAGAGGCATCTGCACACTGCTTTGTCTGCTGACTGCCAGACTAACCCGAATGTATGACAAACTCTTGAAGTGTGGAACACTGCTGCCTGCATAGTGTGCAGCAACCAGCGGCAATTGGATGGTGTGTCATCAGCTCATAACAGTGTACGCATGTTACCTGCTCATGATTGGACGGCTGTGGAGGCCCTAAACCCAACCCGCCAGATAAGCTGCCCTGCTGTCTGCTGCGGCTGTATGCTGTGTTAGTGTTGATCCATAGCGCCAGCATGACACAGGCCCGTAACACTGCCAGCAGCCAAACATCCTGCAAGCCAATAGCGAGGCAGCGACAAGCAGTTGCGCAGAGGTCAGCAGAAGCAGCATAAAGTGCTGTCAGCAGGAGCAGGGCAGCAGTAACAAGCGTTGTGCAGCTAGTACATGATGTGAGCATCCAAGTAGCACATGCAAGCCAGCATCTTCTTCCGCCCCGGGGGGGGGGGCGCGGGGCCGATGGCGTTGATGCTATGGCTTGATCTGGTAATTTGATGATGATGATGATGATGATGATGATGATGATGATGATGATGATGATGATGATGATGATGATGATGATGATGATGATGCAAGGCAGCATGGGAGCACACAACCATCTGCAAGTGATCAGGCTAGATTCGTTGCTCACCAAGGTGGATGTTGCCACATCATACAGTTTCATCCATCCTGAAAACCTGCGAAGCTCGTGCAACTCCGAGCCAATTGGCCATAGTGTGCACCTGTACGCAAGGAAAGCAGCGTGCTGAGGGTGCTGAGGCATGCATGGCAGCAGAGCAGCAGCAAGGGTTTGCTGCTGGCACAGAGAAACTCACCAGGACACGATCGAGAGCTCCAGGGCCAGAAATACAACAATGATAGATATCGCGAGTGCTCTAGACATCTTACTCGACGGCTGGATTCAGTGTCAGCCACGCAAAGGGACAGAAAACTGATGCACTGCTTCGTGAAGAGGGCGTGATTTTGGTGGAACGCTTGCGCATTCAGGCTAGCTGGCTACACACCCTGACGCAATCGTTTGCTTGAAATAACGAGCAATTCAGGGTGCATGCGTTTTTGAGAGCAGCAGCAGCAGCAGACGAGGGAAACACAGTGTAGGCACCCAGTTCTGGGTTTGCACTCCTTATGTCAAAGTTCATGTTGCTAAGACCTAAAGTTGATCACTGTCAACCTACAAGACAGCAATGCATGCACCAGCATCTTCCCAGCACTGGGGCTGTCAGTGACAACATCAACCTGGGGATTGTGTGAGCCAGGGTTCATGCCAGAGTTGGGTTTTTGGTGTCGCCAAAATAGATTTTGCTGCGTAACATCATCTAGCATGAAGACCTGTCAGCATTTGAACCCAGAAAACGATGGTCCACAGTCAGGTACGCCTGCTTGCAAATCATGCGGCACTCGAGCCGCTCTGACTGCAAAGTCAGCCTGACCTTGCGGCAGCCAGGTACAGACCAGACCAGACCAGCCTCAGGCGGCAAGCAGCTTTGGATGGCATGTGATAGTTAAACACGACATGTACACTGCAAAGACATACAAGTACTCTCTATGGCTATAGCAGCATGGACAGCTGCAGCATGACTCAGTCATACCGGGTAAGGGGCTGCACAGCCTGTGCAACGATGATGCACCACTGGACCAGGCCCGAAACTCAATGCTGCAGGTGACAGCCGTCCTCAACAACTGGCTCTGGCAGCCCGTTCCACAAGAGTCAGCGTGTTGCAGCAAGATGCTTCCGTGATTCAAATACCCCTGCCTGCTACGGACGGCATCATGGTAACCTTCAGGAACACCGCCCACACAGGCACACCACCCAATGCCGCACACGAAGAGGCATGCCATGTCGATGATCCTGTACACAAGCTGCACTGAGGTCACATGCCATGCTGCAGAGCCGCATTGCTCAGGCTGATGCAGGATTGGCCCTGTATATTCACCAAACTTGAATCTGTAATATCATCTTACCCCTGACCTACGCCTGCATGTGTGCAATGCGTTAACCTGAACCTGCCAGCAATGACCATGCAACCGTCCAGCTGACTAACCGCTTATGCCTTGAGTCGCGCTGGACCTCTGAATCAATGCCACAGCGACCCCCTCTTGATGCACAGGTCTCAACAGGCTGATGCTAAAGTTATCCAGCAACCGTTGTTCAGCAATGCGTGTGCCTTTGGCACAGCTGTACACATGCTGTCGGTTGGCAGCCACACTACGTGCTTGCAGGAATACAAACACCACTCGCTGCAGTAAGGTTGCAGGAAAGGACGCACGTCAAACACAGGCCCATTGCCATGCACGACAGTGATGATGCATCACAATACAAGTACATGTTGGGGAGAAACATCGCCATATATGTGCGGCACAAGAGCACGCCTGTACAGTTCAGCAACGGCAGTCAAGTGGCTTGTTCGGCTGCTGGCGTTGCAGCCAGCACCCAAGTCTGTTTATACACTGCAGCCGTAGCAGCAGCTGTCGAAGTGTTGATACCAAGCACCACGCTGACATGGTCGGCTGCATCATGTGCACAGTGCGACACATACAACTCGTAACAGCATGCATACGAATAACATGCAGCACAACCAAGTGACATGCGCAGTCGCATCCTGCTTGCGCCATGTGCGCATCTCTAGCCCTAAAAACCACTGAGGATGCAGGCAGCCGCTACAAGAGCCGTTGGACTTGATCAAAACACACTTGTGTGTCACGCCACACGTGAGTCACGTGTGTGAATGGCACACGGGGAACCGATACAGCCGCTGTACGCCAGAGGCAGGCAGGCACTCAAACATATCTGGCTACCACAGCACACCACACAAAGGCATGCCTGCTGTGCAGCTGCTGCTGACAACGCGCGGTACATCCTGAGCCAGCAGCACAACAGTCAAACCCAGCACACACCACGTCTAACAAAACCTGCTACAAGTGGTGCAGGCTGTCAGCAGTTGGCTGCACCGCGGCTGTACCAGATTGCGGAAGCAAAGCAGACAGGCCAACCTGCCAGCAGTCAAACACCCCGCGGCAAGAACCCTTGTCTATGCAGCAGTTCTACGGAGAAGAACGGCTCCGCGACTCATGATATGGCAACGCTACAGCATGCGTACTGACATGTGCTGTCACATGCTGTACATGGCAGGTGACATGCCAGGTGAGCCTGAAGCCGCAACAGCCTGCTGAGGCTGCTGGACTCCAGCATGATGCCACTGGCCTGGCCTGAGGCCACCTATGAGGACCCTAGCAGACAGCAGCATATCCACGGCTGCTCCTTCGTCACTGTTGTTGAAGCGACCCTGACGCCAGCAGCAATCCGATCTACTCTGCTGCACCAGCCTGCTGCACCTGGCAGTGCTTCTGTGGTGGGCGGGATGTTGTGCCGCCTGGGGGCGTATTGCACCAACACTCTGTCTGCGCTGTTGACAACCTGGCTCTGATCATCTCATCAATGTTTAAGCATGCATCGCCCGTCCGAGTGATCACAGCTCCATTGGGCTGTGGTGGTAAGGATACGCATCGTATCGAGGGGCGCCACGCGAACCATCTGATGACGAATATGCTTGTCGCATAGCTTTCAGCTCTCGCTGCATGGCAGCCAGGTCATCCTGTGCGCAGCAGTGTTGCAAGTGTCAGGGCAAATGGGTTGTAATATCCATTTTGACGACCACAACCGCGTGAGATGCAACACAAAGGATCAAGTAATCATTTCGCTTGCTTTGAGTTCAAAGCTGAGCTGCACACAGCTTTTTTCAGGCCAGTCATGAAACCGGCGAAATCACAGCGACAAGCAGCCGAGATTGTGTGCTGGCTGGCCTGCGCTGCAAAAAGCACGCTACTTGCATATTAACAGCTGATACTAGATGGCTGACACAAAACCAGGAGCCGTGGATGCAGCTTTGCGTGAGCAGGGGAGCCCGTTCGCACGTATCTCACCTTCACTTCCTGATTGGTGAGCTTGAACTGAAACATTTTGTTGTAAGCTGCAGCTGCGGGGTCGAGTACCTGCCTGGGCGCCATGGGTATCGGTGACAGTACAGTCTGGCGATGAATTGTGTTGCGTTGTGCAGACTGATGATAGTCAGACAATCAAACACATACAGGATGGCTTGCAGCAATGTCGACTGCCATGCAGATGACTGCCAGCTGATGTTACGTTTGATGTAGCCTAAAACACCGGACCGCACCTTCTTTGGTCGTGTCCTTACCCCATCCTGCGCACGCTGCTGAAACTGAAATTCTAGGCAGATCAAGCATGACAAGGTTGAGTAGTAAAAGAGAATGATGTTGAATAGTCATCATGGTGCGCTGGTCTGCAGGCAGGCAGCGGCCCACGGGCCTGTGCTTGTCGCTTTAGGACGTCTGGCTATGCTTCCTGGCACGTGCTGCCAGGCACACACGCAGGCTGTTAGCCCTGGCGCGCACCAGGGGCCCAGCTCCGTTCATGGGCCGGCCGTGCTGCCTGAGGTGCAGCATGATGCCGCTGACTCGGCGAGCAGCAGTGAAATAAGTATACGTGGTGTGCTTGAGGGCTTGCTTCAAAAGCAGGCAGCTGCAGTGGCCGGCCAACAGTTGCCTCGCGTGGTTGGCCGAGAGGTGGGCCCAGTTGACAAGCGTTTTCAGCTATCCGCATGCTATGCACGCGTCCTGACACGTTCTATGCATCTGCAGGACATGAGTCAACATGCAGCACACTCTGCTACGCTGGGACAGCAGCAGCTGCAGCAAGAGCAACAACAGGCAGCTGCAGTGGCGCAGGAACAGCAGCCATGTGTGCCGTTTCCTGGACATCAGCCGGACTCTGCTCAGGTTCGCATGGAGAGCCAGCTCATATTTGACTCTTGCTGGCGCCGCTTTAAGGAGAAGCACGGCATGGTGAGTAACAACAGCATCGAACAGTCCCAGCCCCAAGGCGCCAGCTGTACTATGTTCAGGACAGTCCAGGCATGTTCTTGGTCGACCGCTAAGCAAGGTGTAGCGGGAAGCCATGGTTTGCTATGCATGTATATAGCAGAGGTTTCTTAAGCATTGCCTGCTTGCTGCGTGAAATCAGCATGCCAGGGTCAGCACAGCTGCGCTGTAGATGCAGCGCTGAGTCGCTGCAGACTGCAAGGAAACTGCAATCTGCATAGACTCGTAGTATGTGGACACATCACAAGTGAATCAGCAGCGGCGTCAGGAACACCATTTGCAGCATGTGGGCGCCCGCTTCGCCAGGTGTGTGTTGCTGACTCTGTCTACTGCTGCCTCCTGCAGGACTTTGCTGCTCCACGTGAGATAATCTGGCTGAATGGAGCACCAGGGTCCGGCAAGGTGTGTGCCAACAGCTGGATTTGCTTTTGAAATTGCATCAGCGGTGATGGGTGGAAAACAAGCCTTGCATGGTGTTGCATGGTGACAGCAGCAGTTGCACTTGCGCCACCTGGGAACACATGCGAGTGAAGGACTGGGCTAGCGGGGGGAGTTCTTGCAGGAATCCAGCTTGTGCAGCAAGCAGCCCAGCTAGTTGCGGCAGGTATGAAGCAGGTGCATGTGCTGGAACGAGCCAATTATCTACCGCTGACGTAAGTCAAACATGCCTGCTGATCCTCCTGCAGGGTGTAAGCACGCCACTCATCCTGAAAGCTCGCGGCATGAAGCGCTCCGTGTGCGTCTCATCAGTGCTCAACACCGCGCGTGAGGCCCGCAAGTACATCGACGCAGGCGAGATGATGCCTGACCACGTCGTGGGGGACCTGCTGCTTGAAGCGCTGCTGGTGCCTGCGTCTGCAGGGCTCAGCGCAGCGGACCTGAACCTGGTGGTGGACGGCTTCCCACGCACAGCAGTGCAGGTGTGTGCTGGCTTGAAGAGCGTTAATACTTTGCAACTGGCTAACGCTGTTTGTGATGTACAGTTCAAGCTATTGTTGGTTTCTAGTCTAGTATTACACCAAGAAGACAGTTGCGTGTGGCGCTGTCCTGCCAGACCAGGGCTCAGTCGAATGTCCTGCAAGCATGTGTGCATGTGATGACGCCAACCTAATGCTAGGCAGCTCTCCGTGCCAAGAAGAGGAAGTGGGTGTGTAGTACATGGCATGTGGACCTGCAGACCAACATCTGGCTGTGCTGCGCGTGGACTGCTGTATGTGTCGTCATCGCTGCTGCTGGCTGCAGGTTGACTTTGTGAAGCTGTTGATGGACAAGCTGCGCTACCTGCACACCAAGTACATGGACACGCCACTGGCGCCGCGCTTCCCACGCCCAGCATTCAAGGTACGTGATAGCGACCGCCAGCACCAGCTATAGGCGCAGGTGCAGTGAGCGCGTACTAAATTGGACGCCTTGGTTCGGCACCTGCACCTGCAGCAGCAGATGTTTGGCTGTGCTGTCGTGAGACTGCTGTCAGGCTTGCATAGGGTTGCTGTTGTGCAGCAGGTGGTGTTTGCCACAACTTTTGCCGACCTGCTGCTGCTTCAAACATGCAGGTGGTGATGCTGTATGTCGACGAGGACACCTCCATCAACCGCCAGCTGCAGCGCGCCGTTGCAGCGCAGGCGCACAACAAGCGCGTGGTGGATGCAGGCCTGGGCGAGCAGCAGCTGCATGAGGAGCGCAGCACAGACGTGCTGCCTGAGAAGGCACGCAAGCGCTACCAGATCTTCAGGCAGCACTACTCAGCCATCCTCCGGTAGGCAGGAGGAGGTTTCTGAAGGCGTAGCAGAGCAGCAACAGGTTTTCCAGTTGCTGGTGGAACGTTGCGCAGCATCTTGTGCATGCTCTGTGTAGGCACTTTGCAGCTGTGCTGGCATCCCAACGCCCAGTCAGGGTGTTTGCAGCTCTGCCTTGATTGACAAAGCCATGTTTGACCGTATGTGTGCTTACCTCGCTGCCCGCCCTGTGCTTCTTCTTGTACGTGCTCCTGCAGGCTGAAGCAGTTCTTCCCCTTCCACCTGATTGACGCGTGCGGCTCGCCAGCAGACACGCAGGAGCAGATCCGGCAGGAGCTGCGCTACCAGTCCAGCCTGGACCTCAGCGAGGAGGCCTACAGCGCTATCAGGTGCGACAACCACGCAGCAGCAGCAGTGGCAGCAGCAGCATGAATGCTGGCAAAGGGGGCGATGAGATACGTGCTAGAATTGACTTATTAACGTCATGTATGGCAGCAGAGCCAGTAGTCCAGCCTGGACCTCAGCGAGGAGGCCTACAGCGCCATCAGGTGCGGCAACCACGCAGCAGCAACAGCGGCAGAGGCAGCGGCAGCGTAAATGCTGGCAATGGGATGCTAAGTGTTAAACTTGACACGTCGTGTATGGCAGCAGAGCCAGCAGTGCACAACACCTGTCTGGTGTGGCAGGCGACATCTGTACAACAACTTACCTACCAGCGCATGCAATGCTGCGCATCACCTACCTCGCATTTGCTGCCTGTCTGAGGACCGCACAGCAGTAGTAGCGGTGGTATTTCAACACTGCTGATTGCTCCTCTGATGTTTGCAGGCACCTGCCTCTGGCCAAGGACCTGCAGCAGACGGCTCGCCAGCAGCTAGTCAGCCGCTTGGAAGGCTACTGCAAGCACCAGCGCCCGCTGTTTGGCCGCGTGCTATCCCTGTTGAGGCAGGAAGTTGTGCCGCTGCTGCAGCAGGGCGCGCTGTCAGGTGCTGCTGAGTGGGTCAGCAATGAGGAGCTATTCAGCAAGCACCCTGGCTGCGTGGACATGCTGCTGGACGTGCTGTGTGACAGAGGCTTCCAGGCGCACTATGTGCGCGAGATGATGCCGGTGCCTGTGATGTTTGACGCAGCAAGCGGTCAGATACAGACCAAGCTGCAGGCGCTGCACAGGTTCAAGTTCCAGTTTGATGCATCTGGCGTGCGTGATGCGAACGCACTCAAGGCGCTGGAGATTGCAGCGCGCATTACAGAGGCTGCTCGCAACGGCACTGCTGCTGGTGCGGCCAACACGCTAGCCGGTGGCATGGCAGGCAGCAGCAGTGGCGGCATTCGGCCGCAGGCGACAGCCTCACCTATCACCGAGTCGTTCATTCCAGAGCATCTAGACCTTGAGGCGAAGATGCGTGCGCAGGACAACTCGCTGAGGCTGAAGCGTGTGGCGCTGGCGCAGCAGCTGCAGCAGCATGCCTGCGAGGTCAAGTGCAGCAGCGCTGGCGGCTGCAGCGGCGCTGCTGCTGCTGGGGATGTGGATGAAGACGTGTTCACCATCCACTGCTGCTTGAGGCCTGACATCAGCTGTGGACATGCGCAAGAGCTGGAGGTGGTGTCTGCGAGCGGCTAAGCAAGCTGCAGCTGCTCTTGCTGCTGCTGGTTGGGGTCATGTGGTGCAGCGCCAGCATCACTGGTGTCAAAGCACAGTAGAGCAGTGTTACATTTGGATGTTGAGTACTTGAATGAAGCTGGCTAGCTGGCGTGCAGTCATTGGATGCAAGCCGCTGTGTCAGCAGCTGTCCTGGTTTGTGTTGCCAGCTGAGCCTACACTGCTGCAGGTGCACTACTACACAACTGGCAGTTCATGATTCTTTTGGTGATGTGCTTCGCTTCTGGGTGTAGGCCACATTGCTGTATTGCAGCAACGCCACTGCGTTCTTTCTTGTTTTTTTTTTCCTGATTATGGTCAATAGCTGTGCTGGTTCAGCACTTGTGTCTCTGTGGCTGTGTGTGTGTTCCTTTACTTGCAGCTGCCTGTAGGCAACATGCTAAAGCACTACATATGTGACACAAATTGTGTGTTTGATGCTTTGTGTGCCTATCTTATGTTTCCTTGCTGCCTCCGCGCAGCTTGTACACTACCTGGTACTGCAGTAGCTTGCAGTCCTGCTGCATGTGCTCGCGCACAAGCAGCTGCACAAAATGGTGATGCTGGAATGCTGTCTTCCAGCATTGCAGCACGACTCTGAGATCTATCAGGTTGAGGTGCGATGGCGCGCCTCTTTAGCGGCTATGCCTTGCGCATTGCTTGGCAATGGCGGTTTGAGTTGGCTGCGGCTGGTGTGGCGTGTTGCCCAGCCCTCTGCTGGCACACGCTACGCATTCGCGGTTGGTGCGGTGGCTGATACGGCGTGGAATCAATTCAACATGTGTGTTTATTCATGCAATGCTTGTTGTCATTGATTCAAGGATGGCAATGGATTCGAGTGGCCTCTGGCCAGAGTTACCTGGGGCGGTGTGGTTGGCATTATCGCAAGCTGCAGCTGCTGCTGCGCCTCGCGCTGTTGTGGCGCGGCAGCAGCTGCCCGGCTGCGCAGCCAACACACCTTCATCTCTCTGTCAGTACTGCTTGGAGTGAGGACGCTTGAGTGCTCAGTGGTGTGCCTTGCCTGTCTCTGATTTGTGCGTGTGTGCATGCGCACCCGCATGCTGCCTCCCTTGTATGCCAGCCAGCGCTGTTGTATGAGTCATACACACATATACACACACACTTGAAGTCATACTGTTGTTGTGGATGGAATGCAAACTGCTCAGTTCAATGATAGACCAGCGTGCGTTATCCCCTTGTCTGGCATTGGCGTCTGCTGCTATGCGGCGTTGGTGACTGGAATCGTGTTGCTTTATGGCCGACCGCTTGTAGAGCCTACCGGTTCACGGTTGCACCAGGCTCTAACATTTCGTGGCAGCTGGTCTGGCTATGGCACTGGCAGATGGCAAGTTATGGTTGTCAAACAGTGCTCGCGTTAAACAGTGCTCTTGTCAAACAGTGCTCTTGTCAAACAGTGCTCTTGTCAAGGGCTGAGCGTTGGTGGTGCAGCTGTTAACATGCAGCTGCAGGACGCTTGCACATGCTGAATTGTTATTGCAGGCATGTGTGTGTACGCTGGTGGACCTGTGCAGAGCAAGGCAGCATCCATGGGCCGAAGCTCTGGGAAATATCACGTAGTGGGAATGGAGTGACGGGGTTATGAGAGCCACAGGCAGCATACATGATACGTTGCATGCATGAGGCAGGCGTGCGGCTGGTACTGGCGAGTTATGCAAGATTGCTGACAAAGAAGCCTTGCAGTGCATGGCATGTGCGAGTGTGTGAGCTTGCGCATTGCTGCTTACCTCCCTGACACGCACGTTGGGGAGCTGATGGCAGCTTTCATGCTGTGATTCTGAGGGCAGTGCTTTTGCGTCGGCAGCAGCACAACACAACCCGTGGAAGGCAGTTGCTGGGCCAGAAGTGCTGGCCATTCTCAGTACATGTGTCAGCCGGATGCTTTGCTTGGCATCTGTGTTGAGTGCTTTCATGCCTTTGCCGAACCTTGTGCGTCCCTTGTCATGTGCTCAGTACCTGCAAGATATGATTGCAGTTCCACAGTTGATCACATTTTTAGTTTTATGTGCCAGGCCCTGAAACATGTGCCGTGCACCGCTTGTGCTAGACGTGCTTCTGTGCAGGATTAAACAGTAGCAGCTGCATCCAGGCTACAGCCAATGGACGCTGCCAGTGCGTGTGTGCATTCCACACCACTGGATTGATGTCACTGCCACTGTGTTATGCATGTGGCATGCTTTGTCAGCGTGTGTGTGCATTGACGGCGATAACGCACGCAGCATCGCTGCTGCAATGGTAGGAGATTGGCTGCATCTGATGTTACTGCCACTGTGTTCATGCATGTGTCATGCTTTGTCTGCGTGTGTGTTGCGCATTGATGGCGACAAAGCACGCAGCATTGCTGCTGCATCGGTAGGAGATTGGCTGCAACTCATCGCAGGGTGCATCTGCTGCGAACGTGATGTGCTCAGCACTGTTTGATCAGGTTGGCTGTTTCTTCACATTCCACTGTGGTGGATCTATCCAGTACGCTGGTGTGTTGCAGTTCCCTGGGGCTGCTGACGCTGGGAATGCTGTCGTGGCATCGTGGACATCGTATCTGCTTGGCTGTTAGCCCGGGCCAGTTGAGCTGACATTGTTTCAACAGCCGAGGCTGAAGCTGCAGGGCCTCGTGCCAAATCTGCACGCGCATGCACATGGAAGCAGCTTGCCAGTATCAGTGAGCCATGATGATTACCATGTGTGGCAGGACTGTTGCCGTGATGTGTATGCAGTGTTGATATTCATTGCATGCCTGTACTACTAGCAGGTGGCGGTGGCATGTAGGCACAAGGAAGTCTTCATGGTGACCACGAGAGCGGCTCTTTCTTTTTACTTGATGCATGACTACTGAGGTAAACGGCGCATATATAAATTATATGTTCATCATCATCATCATGTTACCCATTAAGCCATAGCATCAACGCCATCGGCCCCGCGCCCCTCAGGAGCGGAAGAAAGAGGGAGCACTGCTCCATTGTGTTTGCAAATATTACGCACATCCCAAGCTTGGACAAGATACCCAGCAATGCTCCTAGATATCACTCGGCACACCCCCCTACTACCCCAAATATCATCAGAAACAAAACGCAACAACTTGGTGGATGCATCAGTCATCGACAACACATTGCGCAATTTTTCAGCGCCGCCAGCAACATCACGCAAAACAGACCGAATTTCATCAAGCATAGTATCCCTCTGAGCAGAAGTAGCGGGACAATCAAACATCAGATGTGACAAAGACTCAACACCCTGACCACAAGCAGGACATGCTGTGTTAGAATCAGCTCTGCTGCCACCATAACGACTGGTACGCTCATGCACGCAAAGACAGCCCATTCGAACACGCATCAGCAACTCAATACCACGCGTTGGCGCACCAGAACACAAAAAGGGCCTAGCCCTTTTAAAACGCATGGCATCAGCATGTGTAGGGTGCACATGCGTGATGTAACGGCTCAAAGTAGAGTGCTGCAGTGATTCACAAACAATTGTGTCTGCATGCAGCTTCCTGACCTGACGGTTGATGTGATTCTTGCACGCATTAGCTCGATCAGCCGCCGCCTCAACATCCACACCATACTTGCAAAGCAAACTCTGCACATACTTATGCCAAGGTGTCACCGCAACAGCACCACTAGGGCGCTTCCACTCAGCTGAAAACACCTGATGTGGCAACCGACAGTTCTGCATACGCTGAACCCTAAAGTAATACTCCATCGCCCTCTGATGAAGCCACATGTGCAATGGCTTCACACCCCATTCAGCCAGAACAAGTGAAGTGCAAGGGCGCTCCTTGCCACAACGCATTGAGCACTTGATGATGTCAGTCTGCACTTTGTCAATCTGTTGCAGTTGCCTTGCAGTTGACGGAAACCAGACCTCGCTGCCATATTCAACAATCGGGCGAACGCATGTAAGCAGAATGATACGCTTTACTTCCACGCTGATGAGCCGGCTCTTCCAGACTGGCATGAGCCCACCCTTCACACGATGCACTTTTGCCAACATCTTCTCAAAGTGCGTATTCCAGTTGCAGGCATTGTTGAACCACAGGCCAAGGTAGCAGTACTCTGATACAACAGGCACAGGCACACCGTTCCAAACGATGCCAGAATCAGCCAACTGGCTGGGCTGTCTAGCTGGTGAGACATGCATGACAGCAGACTTCAAGCTATTCAGCTTGAACCGCCACTTACAACTGTATTCATAAACTGTTGCAGCCACAGCCTGAACCTCAGCCAGAGATCCGCACACAGCAACAAAGTCATCAGCCTGCATGGCTGCCACAACCCGACCAGCAGGTTCGTCACAAGGGCCCATAAGGGTGATTCCAGGGTGCTTTGCATGCACCTCATGCAGCAGATCATCAATGAAGTACAGGTACAGTGTGGGGAAATAACATCGCCCTCATGCAAACCAAGGTCACATGTGAAGCTCTCAGTGACATGACCTTCGTGAGACACCACACGGCGTGCACCCTGATACAAGTTGTAGAGTACACGGAACATCTTTCCACGCACACCCTTGTCCCACAGCTTTTGAAAGAGCCCATCAAGCCCATCGAGCTGGCAGACTGATGGATGCAGCAGTAGAGTCCTCATCAGTCTGCCTTACATCAGTCTGCCAACATCAGAGAAACATACTGCACCGCAAGAGGCCTACCAGAACACACCGGTTTTGGTACCACGGTCTGGTCAGGGGTATGGGTACTGCTGGCAACATTCATGCCATGCCATGCCATGCAGCAGTGCTGCAGCCGCAATCAATCCCACTGCCTTGTCCCATTGACTCCATGAAACAAACAAAGGTCGGGCTGGACATCAAGGGGCAAGCTTTGCGTCTAAATTCCAACAAGTCGAGTACTTGTGATACATAGCAGAGTGCACTTCAAGTGACCATCTGATGGTCATGGTTGTCATGATGACAACCTCAGGACATGCCATGTGCGCGGCATTTGGCGGTGATGCAGCCACACGTGACGGTCAGCAAGAAAACAAACGCACAAAACAGAGTGCACAAACATTGCCTCAAAGGCTAGGTTGGTGGTAAAACAACTAGTAGAGCCACTTCGCACGTGTACTACACGTCCGGCAGCAGTGCACCCGCATACAGGCAGCAGCCAAGACCACGGTCTCACTGATTGCAGCGTATACAAAGCATGGAGTATACAAACACTGCTGCCAGAAGAACTGCAAAATCAAATAGCACAATCAACCCAAACACAAGGTAAAGTGGAAACCCAGCAGCAACTGCTGCTTACTAGCTCAGTAACAGCTCGTTTGCCATTGTGAGCCCTGGTGCAGCTTATGCAACCATCCATTGAACTTGCCAGCAGCCGAGTAAACAACGCCAACTGCCACTGAGATCAATGCCTTCAAAAACCATTTGCAACATGACATACTCAATTCATTGGTGCTGCAGCAGCAGTAACAGCAGCAGCAGCAGCAGCAGCAACAATAAAGCAGCAACACCATGGTGTGCTGCCACCGCATGCTTGGCTGGCAGTGCACCCTTCATCCTTGCAGGGTATGTATCCCGGTCATGCCCCCAGCTGCTGCTGCTTCATGCTGTGCTGCCACCGCATGCTTGGCTGGCAGTGCACCCTTCATCCTTGCAGGGTACGTATCCCGGTCATGCCCCCAGCTGCTGCTGCTTCATGCTGTGCTGCCACTAGATGCTTGGCTGGCAGTGCACCCTTCATCCTTGCACGTTATGTGTCCCGGTCACGCCCCCAGCTGCTGCTGCTGCTTCATGTTGTGCTGCCACCAGATGCTTGGCTGGCAGTGCACCCTGCTACGCTGGTGCTGCTGCTGCTGTTGCTGTCACCACTTCAGCCGTGTACGGCACCATCTGCCCTTGGACCCCCAGCTGCTGCTGCTGCTGCTGCCACCGCATGCTTGGGTGGCAGTGCACCCTTCACCCTTGCAGGGTATGTGTCCCGCTCAGGCCCCCACCAGCTGCTACTGCTGCTTCATGGCGTGCTGCCACCGAATGCTTGGCTGGCAGAGCACCCTTCATCTGCTGCTGCTGGTGCTGCCACCTGTCACATCAGCCGTGTACAGCACCATCTGCCCTTTAACCTCCAGCTGCTGCTGCTGCTGCTGCTGCTTCATGTTGTGCCGCCACCAGATGCTTTCCTGGCAGTGCACCCTTCAACCTTGCAGGGTATGTGTCCCCCTCACGCCCCCAGCTGCTGCTGCTGCTGCTGCTTCATGTTGCCACCAGATGCCTGGCAGTGCACCCTGCTAAGCTGCTGCTGCTGCTGCTGTTGCTGTCACCAGTTCAGCCGTGTATAGCACCATCTGCCCTTGGACCCCCACCTGCTGCTGCTGCTGCTGCTTCATGTTGTGCTGCCACCGCATGCTTGGCTGGCAGTGCACCTTTCATCTGCTGATGCTGCTGGGAGGCCAGGGAACTGTACAGCATGTAAAACCCTGCAGTTGACGTTGCCACGATAACCAGGATAAAAAGGCAACGGTTAGAGTATGAAAAACAGATTGTGGACAGTTTGTACATGGGGGCGGAGGAGCTACACAGCATGTAGGACCCTGCCGCAACACACCCAGCAGCACCAAAGACACCAAGAATGATACTGGAGCAAGGGGCTCAAATTTTTTTTATGATTGGCTGGAAGGTCAGCACGTGATACAGAGACAGCAAGAATGGTGAGCAACTGAGGGACAAACTCGTCTCAGATTCGTGCAGGGAATGCTAGGGGGCGGTGCAGCCCACGCACATATGTGGTGGCGAACGATGGTTGGGTCAGCAGGACTTTTACGATGTCTATAATGTGATGACAAACATCGGACACGACAGCAGCAACATACAAGGGAGCATTTGCAGTCTGCATGCTACTCCACAGCAATCAAAGCGATCATGACTGCCAATATATCTGTTACTAGTTCAGCCATGTCAGCATGTTATGTGACATGTCATAACAGCAGACACTGTGGCTGCACAACTTCCTGCAGTCTGCAGCAACCAGGCACCACTGCTACCCTTTCGCTGCTGCGACTGACCCTGTGCAGATGTGCAAGTGCACACACGCATACATACGCATACATACGGCGTTTGTGTGGTGACTCCTTGTGCAAACGTGCGCATTGCGCACTCACATGCACGAGCCACAAAAGCCGTATTATACACATATGCAGCGCATATACACATATGCACCCTGCACAGGGACAGTGCAGCCAACTTAGGGCAGCAGTAGCCGCTCGGAGCATGCAACAAATGCAGCACAGCAGTGCACCGGCAGCACTTACTGTACATTCCATTGTTTCAAAACCCGGCGACATCCTTTGGCAGGCTTAGCGGGGTGCTGCTGCTGCTGCTGTTTCAAGTGCCTTGGAAGGCATGTTGGCAGCAGCAGCAGCAGGGTCTTTTTCAGCAGCTGTCAAGCTGAGGCTCGGGGTATCGTCCAAGGTTGCGTCTTTCATTGGCAGGCGCCTGTCAGCTTTTGCGCTGTGCTCTGCGGAGGCCAGTGACCCGTACAACATATACACACCTGCGTATGCACAGACGTGCAGCAGCAGCAGCAGCAGGAGCAGCAGCAGTTTGTCAGACGCTTTGTTGTGCTCGGCAGACGCCAGAGGTCAGCGACCCGCACAGCAAATACACACACCTGCGCCATGCAGCAGCAGCAGCAGAAAAAGAGGAGGTGAGCTGCCTGCTCTGTATTTGCATAGCAGACATGTATGTATCGATGATACTACATGATACTTGCAACAAACAGCCAAGCTGATGTATGCATGCATGCATGCCTGTACCTGTGGCTAGTGAACCCTGAATCCTGCTATAAACCAAATCATCAAACCTTAGACTTTAAGTTCCTAAACCCCAGGCTCCATACCCTGATCCCTGCAACCTGGTTATTACAACCGCACCTGTAACAGCGACTGTCCAAATGCCAAAGCGGATGTATGCGTCCCTGTCCAGTTGGCCAAGCAGGAAGGTGTTCAGCCCCACACTCAGTGCAGGCACCACGGGGAAAAGGGGCACGCAGTAGGAGGACGGCCTGCAAGATTATAATTGTCACAATGCAGCAGCAGCAGCAGCGTGTTATCACAATATTTCCTGTCAATTCAACACTCAGCGCAGGCCCCACGGGGAACAGGGGCACGCAGTAGGAGGAATGTAAGATTGCAGCAGCAGCAGCAGCAGCTTGTTGTTACAATGACACCTGTCAAATCAACACGCAGCGCAGCAGTGTTGCAGGTGTATGAGGCTGGCGCGTCAGCCTCACACTCAATGCAGGCAAACGCGAACAAACATGGATACCATTGTGGTCATGATTGACATGGCAAAAGCACGTGTATGTCAGTAACACTACAAGTAACACTAAAAATAACACGCACCTGTGGCCCTGGCGTCCAGTGACAAACAGCGTGATGATCAGCACCACAAACACGGCTGCTGCCACGATCATGCCGATGTGGCTATCAGGCATCACCCAGTAGACAATCGTGAACGCTGCACAGCAACAGCAGCAGGTGACACGGCAGCAGCAGCGGGAAGGCAGTTGAGACATCACTGCAGGGACAGCATGGAAAGGCTAGGAGCAGCTGTTGCACGGCTAAGATTAGACGCAGATAGCTGGCAGGCATCAACCAGTAGACGATGGTGAACACTGCACAGCAACAGCAGCAGGTAAGACGGCAGCAGCAGCAGCAGCACAGCAGCTTAGTTGGCAGTAGGGAAGTCAATCGTGGAACAGCCAGCAGCTGCAGTTGTGCGGCTAGCTTTCCACACCCAGTACACAATGGTGAACGCTGCACAGCAACAGCAGCAGGCAAGACGACAGCAGCAGCAGCAGCAGATTAGCTAACAGCAGTGATGTCAAAGTGGAAAAGTAAAAAGCCTGCAGCGGCAGTGGCATGGCTAGCTTTGAACATCAGGGACACAGGCATCACCCGGCAGACAGTTGCGTTAACGCTGCACAGAAGTAGCAACCACAGCGCAAGATGAGGGTGCGTGTAAACCGATCCATCAAACTCTGCACTGCTGATTCCAGCCCAGTGTCGCAGCTGATTCACTGCAAGTGAGCAACGAGTGCCGCCACAACCATCGGCAGCAGCTGTCTTGCCATTACATGCCTGCATGCGTGCATGACGGATGAGCGGTAGCTGTAGAAGCAGGAGTCATAGCAGTGATTGCTGTAGCAGAAGAAGCGGTAGCAACAGCAGCAGTAATTGTAGCAGTAGCAGCTGTAGCAGTAGTGGGCAAAACCTTACTGCGCCTGCAGATGCATCGCTGAAACAGCTGAGAGCTACTCACTGAGTGCTGCGCCGACCATCAGCAGCAGCGAAACCTCACTACAACTGCGAATACATTGCAGATACAGCACTAAACAATACTCACTGAGTGCTGCACCGACCATCAGCAGCAGCTGTCCCGCCATCATTGCATTCTTGCTGCTGTTGCCGGGCGTGTAGTAACGCTTCCACATGAGTGCCAGCGCCACGATCCAGAAGGCAAAAAGTGTGGAGATAGACACCTGAGCAGCAGCAGCAGCAGCACACATGAGATGCGGTTGAGCCGGGCGTGAAGTAGCGCTTCCACATGAGTGCCAGCGCAACGACCCAAAAGGGTAACATCGTGGAGATGGACACCTGAGCAGCAGCAGCAGCAGCAGCAGCAGCACAAATGAGATGCGCGCCGGCAGCACAGTGTGTAAGAACAATAAACAACACAGAACACGTTACGACAACCACAGTAAAGATGAGAGGAGTAGGAGTGCCGTGTGCACTGCACGACTTGCAATGCAGCCACAATCATTAGAGCTGACCACACATCCAGAACCAGTCAGAATTGTAACAGCAGCAGTCCCTCACCATGTTCAGCAGCTCATCAAATGACGTGAACAGGGCGATGACGGCCGTCGCAACGCCAGACAGTGCGGTTGAGATGTACGGCGTGCCGAAGCGCTTGTGCACCTTTGCAAGGAAAGGGGGCAGCAGGTGCTGCCTTGCTACTGCTGCGATGATGCGGCTGACAGCAAACATGCCCACAAGTGTGCCTGCAGAGGAGAGATGGTGTGTTGCAAGCTGTTAGAGAAAGTGAATGGAAGCGACGTCGGACAATTGTACACCAAATGTGTGTTTGTGCACCTTGGCCAGAAAAGGGGGCAGCAGGTTCTGCCGTGCCACTGCCGCGATGATGCGGCTGACAGCAAACATGCCCACCAGCGTGCCTGCATATGATGAGAACATGTGGGAGTCAGGACAGAAGCAGCAGCAGGGTAATTGAGCCTTGATCTCTTGGCATCTGAGGCATGCACATACAGATATGTAAACTTTGGCCAGGAATGGGGGCAGCAGTTGCCGCCTTGCTACTGCTGCGATGATGTGACTGACAGCAAACATGCCGACAAGCCTGCAAAGGAGAGATAATGTGGTGCAAGTTAACATCGTTGTTGGAGAGAGTGGATAGAAGTGACGGTGGACACTTGCACACCAAGGGTGTTTGTGCATCTTGGCCAGAAACGGGGGCAGCAGGTGCTGCCTTGCCACTGCTGCGATGATGCGGCTGACAGCAAACATGCCCACAAGTGTGCCTGCAAAGGAGAGATGGTGTGTTGCAAGCTGTTAGAGAAAGTGAATGGAAGCGACGTCGGACAATTGTACACCAAATGTGTGTTTGTGCACCTTGGCCAGAAAAGGGGGCAGCAGGTTCTGCCGTGCCACTGCTGCGATGATGCGACTGACAGCAAACATGCCGACAAGCGTGCCGCAAAGGAGAGATAATGTGGTGCAAGTTAACATCGTTGTTGGAGAGAGTGGATAGAAGTGACGGTGGACACTTGAACACCAAGGGTGTTTGTGCATCTTGGCCAGAAACGGGGGCAGCAGGTGCTGCCTTGCCACTGCTGCGATGATGCGGCTGACAGCAAACATGCCCACAAGTGTGCCTGCAAAGGAGAGATGGTGTGTTGCAAGCTGTTAGAGAAAGTGAATGGAAGCGACGTCGGACAATTGTACACCAAATGTGTGTTTGTGCACCTTGGCCAGAAAAGGGGGCAGCAGGTTCTGCCGTGCCACTGCTGCGATGATGCGACTGACAGCAAACATGCCGACAAGCGTGCCGCAAAGGAGAGATAATGTGGTGCAAGTTAACATCGTTGTTGGAGAGAGTGGATAGAAGTGACGGTGGACACTTGAACACCAAGGGTGTTTGTGCATCTTGGCCAGAAACGGGGGCAGCAGGTGCTGCCTTGCCACTGCTGCGATGATGCGGCTGACAGCAAACATGCCCACAAGTGTGCCTGCAAAGGAGAGATGGTGTGTTGCAAGCTGTTAGAGAAAGTGAATGGAAGCGACGTCGGACAATTGTACACCAAATGTGTGTTTGTGCACCTTGGCCAGAAAAGGGGGCAGCAGGTTCTGCCGTGCCACTGCCGCGATGATGCGGCTGACAGCAAACATGCCCACCAGCGTGCCTGCATATGATGAGAACATGTGGGAGTCAGGACAGAAGCAGCAGCAGGGTAATTGAGCCTTGATCTCTTGGCATCTGAGGCATGCACATACAGATATGTAAACTTTGGCCAGGAATGGGGGCAGCAGTTGCCGCCTTGCTACTGCTGCGATGATGTGACTGACAGCAAACATGCCGACAAGCCTGCAAAGGAGAGATAATGTGGTGCAAGTTAACATCGTTGTTGGAGAGAGTGGATAGAAGTGACGGTGGACACTTGAACACCAAGGGTGTTTGTGCATCTTGGCCAGAAACGGGGGCAGCAGGTGCTGCCTTGCCACTGCTGCGATGATG